>KZ505681.1:1048434-1063555 GCA_002844005.1 Limosa lapponica baueri | reverse complement strand
GTGCAGACACGCAAAGGGAGATAATAACAGCTGCCTGGGCAGCCTGAACCGTGGTATCTCTAATTAGTCCTTGACTTGCAACTTGAGTGTTGTTTTAATGCAAAGGAAGAACTGCTTGTGTGCATCTTTCAAAGCTGTGAAAACAGGCTTCAGGAGCACCACAGTCTTCCCAGGGATCATCAGAGGACTGGGATCTTTAAGTGGTAGAGGACTGCATCATAACTCTAAAGTTGGTAAATATTCATTTGTACGATTAATCTACTTTACAGGAAGACTTGACCCTGTGCCTTTCGAATTTCATGTTTGCTCTAATTTTGAATAGATTTTTATGTGAGGATTAGTTGAATGTGAAGACATAAGTGAGAGGAAAGCAAGTTGTTAATCTTTGTTTTATTAATAACAGATTTAAGGTAAAGCTGTTCAAGTGCAATGTTTTGCAGAGAAACCAAGCCAAAGCACTGAGGAGAGGATGAATGACAAAACAGATGAGGAATAGCACAGATTTTTTTTTTATTATTTTTATTTTAAACATCTGGTATTTTCTGTACTACTTCTAAGTAGTGAGGACACAGGAAGAGTCTTAAAGTGGCTTGAAGTGAAGAGTGAATTAGCAGCAGAGGAAATTAAAACTTCTCTTTAAATGAAAGCTGTATGTAGCCTCAGCAAAGATTACAATTTAGAAGGAAATTACACAGAAAACTTGAAAGTAAAATGTATTAAATCTCCAAAATTAGTTATCAGAAGCTTCTACAGAAGAAATATGAAATGACAGATAAGACACCTATGACACCTCATAATTAATAATTTGTAAGTTACTAGTGCAATGCCTGTGTTTTCTAATAATTGAGGATTTCAGGAACTTGATCCATCATCCTAGTTTTAATTCAAGGAAAATTAAAGTTGGGGAAAAAAGACTGTACTGTTGGCATTGGCTACATATTATTTTCCAGGAGACCAACGGATGTCATTTGCCCATAAAGAAGGTATTCTTCCAGTTGTTAGGAGAAAAGAAATCACAACAAAAAAGACGATTACTACAGTAGACATAGTTTATCCTCTCTTACAAAAAGTTTGAAAGAGAAGCCATTGGGACTGTTAGGGAAGCTAAAAGGACAGTCATGTTGGAAATAGTTAAGTACTAGGAAATAGTCCAGAGACCACTTATTTTCAGTTCACTGACAGTTCATGTTGCAGAAGCTGAAATATGGACCAGTGATTAATAGACTTTTCTGCAAGAGGATAGAAAAGTTAGGGGGTTTGACTATATAATTTGATTGATAAAACTAACTTGCATTCCATTAAATTAATCTAGCACGATGGAGATCTAAACACAGTAATATTGTGAAATGAAAAAACTTTATCCTTTCCATAGATCACAGTTGTTCAATAATCTGCCTGCCTATATATCCAATTATCCCAGGATTCTGTTATGATTCCAGAGCAAAAATCATTCAGCTTTATGACTAAGGAAAAGGCTCATTTTTTGTATTCTTAATTTTGACATAAGCTGTGTCTGCAGTGTTCACACTAGAATAGATGAGGACCTACTTAATATCTGTATTTAGACCATGCTCATTAGTATTCAATATTATTGTCTGAGCTTGATCATTTTTAAAACACTTAGATTTAAAATCAGGAGTATAAGAAAGATTAATGGAAAACTGCACTTTTAATTGACTCAAGAAGTTCTAGAAGAAATAATAAATCTGCTTTGAAACGAAAATAGACCTAGCTGCAAACCTGCCTATTTTACCACTCCCGGAAGTGATTCATGTGAATTAGGACATGTGTAGGAGTCACTAGGCTTTCGTGAGGCTTTTCATGTTAAGGCGCATTTGCAGTGCTGTTGCAAAGAAGCTCTGGACAGGAGGGTCAGTCTTAATTCTTAAGTATGATGCTCCAGCTTTGTTTAATCTATAACTTAATAGAATAGAGTTTAGGGTGTTTTGGGGGGAGGGGTTTGGTTTTTTGTTTTTGTGGGGTTGTTTTTTTCTTCCTTTTTTTTTTTCTGCACACATTACAGCTTACCTTTAATTCACAGATTGTCCTAGGACTCCTGATACTCCAAATAGCGATCCTCGTTTTTCTACTAACAACAGATTGATGGCCTTGAAGAAGCAACTGGATATAGAACTGAAGGTAAAGCAGGGAGCAGAAAATATGATACAGATGTACTCAAATGGCTCTTCAAAGGTAAGGCTTTGGAATACTTAAAGAACATGAAGTGATTGTGGATTTTCATATTGCTGTGGTGTGAATGTACAATGTATAAACAGTATGCAATTTTAGTGTTTTTAGTTTGGGGTATATTTTTGTTAGGTAGTTAGGTCAAATCTGCTACAAATTACCACACCATTTTTTGTTGTGGTTTAATACCCACTCAAGTGATTGTTTTATCAATTTGTCCACATGCAGTTCAACCTAAATAACAAATCCGGCTTACTAAATTTAGTACATCTAGTAATCTTTGATCATGTGTGATTCAGTGAGAAGCAAAGCTTGGTATGACACTGACTCGTGTCTGATGCTTCTCCTAGCTCCACTAAAAAAAATTAAAAATCCATTAGTTTAAATTTGTAATGTGCACGATAATTACGCAGAAGGCAGCATTGCCAAGTATGCTTCTGATATGGTCATCTAGTTGTAGTTGGCAGTAAAAAGATTTGTACCAAATATTTGTTTTAATAAAATGTGTATAGTAATCTGATAAGAATTATAATCTGCATTAGTACACATGCACATAAAACACATGTACTTTTTTTACAGAAGTGTGGTATTCTAGAGGTAGCATCTGATAGCATCAAACTGAGATTAAAAATAAAGCCACACTTATTTCTGGATCTGAATTTTGAACACATGTTCACTTGCACTTGCTCTCTTGATATCACCAGAAGTTCTCTGGGCCGGGGGGGGGATAGGGGGAGGGACGAGTGTTAGCTAACCCCTAAATGGGTTTGATTTATTACCTAGTCCTAACTATGTAGTAAAATTCATCATACACTAAGAATCTCTTAACTTAAAAGAAAGACAAGACAAACCTTTTAAGTGAAAAAGGATTCACTTCTCCCCACCCCCATATTAAATGAGTATAAGGTGGTCTTAGTTCTAAATGAGACAAAGCCGAGGGGGGAAATCTTCTTACCTGCCCCTTCACCCTTCATTAGTTAGTTATTATTTGTTCTTTCCATTTACTTTTACTAAATTGTTGAGGAGCTGAATTTCCAAATTAAGGGGAAAGACAAACATAGATCTAACAAATAGTATGCAGGAGCTTAGATGTTTCTGTCTCCAGACACAGAATAAATGGAAATGTTTTAAGATCTTAACTTATTGACCCAACAGCTAGCTAGGCCGGTAAACTTGCTGAAAAGAAGTGTTTGACTTGAAGAGTAGACATCTGTGAATTGTGTTGCTACCCCGATAACTGATATCAACCAAAAAGTGTTGGAAAGGAACTTTATATTTCTTGGTGATTTTCTGCCTGGGACTGGTGGTGACGCAGATGACTTTGTGTCTGCCTGCTGTTTGACTTCCGCTATAATTTCCTTGAGGTGTTAGAATGCGGCTCACTCCCAGAAAAATGAGTTTAGACTAGGTGGACCATAGGTGCCATCAAGCTCATTCTGACCCAGCAGTACTTCTGTTGAAACAGCTGGTACTGGATTTATCTGAAAGTGATCTGTAACCTACTAGCCTGGGGCGGAAGGAAGAAGTATCTGGAGTGCACCTTATGACTAAGGGCCTGGGAATGCTGTCCATGCACCACAGTCCTTCAGCTCCTAGAAAACCTGGAGTCTACATCCTCTGGGGCCATGTACTTAATGTCAGCTACACTTAAAAATAATAATCAGCTGACCCAAATGGATCAAAAGACAGACGTGAATTACATTCCTAATAAACCCTCAGCAAGTAACCTTATAACAGCCTGAAAAAACTTCAATGAACACTCAGGCTATAGTATTAGACATTGTTAGCAGGCTTTGATCAGACTAGGTAGAAAGGATAAATTCTGGCTTGCTTTATGATTGAGGCATGTAATTAAAATTGATGGTTGAATCTTGCATTTGCAATTGGTAAATGCTTAAGTCCGCCTCCCAGACTGGGTGTATATAGTAACTGGGCTGGGGAGAGCAAGCTGGAAAACACAAAAGCATTGCCAGCTGCTTCAACAGACAGGATGGAAATGGTGGGTATTCATTCTCTCATGTTCATAATACTCAGAAGTGTGTTAATTTGGCAGGTTTAAACTGTAGGCTTGAGCATTGTGATTATGTTTTAAGAAGCAGAGCTTAAAACAACTCGCATGTCTGGATGAGGGGAGCAAAAGGGGCAGAAAATTCCCAGTTTGAATTCAACCCCAGTAATCCAGTAGTTCTTTAAAAAGTAGTTGCAAGACCCTCTTTAAAACATTAAACTCTTTTGTGACCTTTATTCAAGTGTACTATATGATCTAGTTTTGAATTTGATGTATTATTTTCAGACCTATCTTTAATGGAGGGAGGTAATCATTTGTTTATGAAAACTGAAAAAGCAGTCTGTTAACAGTAGTGAACCCATCATCTCATGAGAAGGTTTTCTCTTTGTACTTTCTCCGCTTGCTTCAATAACATTCAGCTCAACCTATTCAGACTTAAATGTTTCTAAGATATTGATCATCTTCCCTTGGACTCGTGTGGATTCTCCGAGATCCCACGACAGCTTTGCAGATCAGTTTTGCAGACACTGCCAGTTCTTCTATACTCAGGAGATGCCTTGAAATATTTTGTATTCAGTTTCCAACACTAAAAGAGCTGCTGAGTACAACACATCCATTTTGATTCTGAAGATGGGATTTTCTGTCTCTTGAAAACATAAGGATATCTCTATAATCCTGAATTACTGCCATTTTACACGTTGAAGGGCTGACGTTGCCCCTGAGCAAGCAAATCCTTTGCAGTAAGAGGATATGAGGAACAATCAAGAGCAGCAAGATCAAAAATAAGATAAAGGGGAAGATAAAGACAAAGAAACACTTACAGCATATTTATACATCGGAACGATGCATGGATAAGGTTTAATACAGGATTCCAGAGTTGCTTGTAATCTGTTGCTTAGAATCTATATTCTGCTGTAGAGAGTGGTTATTTCAAAAGTTGACATTTGTATTTGAGAAGGCATTCATTTAGGAAATTCAGTGTACTCATTAAATAATTGGATAGCTAAAGTGGAATCCTAAAATATGAAAACTAGTGGTATCTCTCTGAAATGTTGATTAATACTAGAACTTAAAACCAAGAGTTCTGAGACTATGGTATGCAGAGTGGGCACAATTTCTCCCCGTGCAACCAAAGCCTTTTCATGTGTATATCTCCCCTGGAGAACATAGGGTAGCATTAAATTGTCTGTGTCATACATCAGCTGCAAGGTCATAGTGGAGCTCTATGCTCCACTCTAGGAGCTCTAGGAAGGTAAATTTCTCTCTTCTCAGCATATTGATTTTTCTCACAATATACTTCATGGTGCCAGTATTTCTAGCTCTGGATATCTGTGCTACACTGCAGTTCTTTGTCTTGGTTGTGGTAAGGGGAAGAATTGAATTTCTTTAACTTCTTAAATAATTGATAACTTCATTATAAAATTAAAAATATAAGTATAAACCATGTCCATGGGAAAGTAAGTTATTAATGAGGTTATAGAGTGGCTACAAAATGAGTTAACCAAAATACCCTTCGGGCTATAACAAGTGTGATACTCGTCTGTGCTCACTACTATTAATTACTGTGATGGATTGACACTGCACAGACAGGACAAATAGACGGCCTTAAATTTTCTCATACTCCTTTTTTTTTTTTTTTTTTGTTCTTTCTGCAAGTTGAATCACTTTTAAGTTATCTGGTAATTCCCAGAACATTTAGAGAGAGCCATGCAGCAGCCATAGAAGCACATGCACAGTTCCACATCTGAGAACCATTTGATAATCCATTGTAAGTCAGATCTCCAGTAGCTGGAGCACAAAAAATGGTATACCTGAGAATCGCGTGGGTGGATGGCTGCTCTTCTGACAATGAAATGGTATTACCAGTTAATTTGAATGTTCTTCTTCAAAAATGCTCTCTTGTAAACTGCTTCTTGTGTTACTGCTTTTGAAAACAGAAATTGATTAGTTGAGTTCATTTAGGTGAAAAGTACTGTGCTTTTAAGTTGCTGATGAAATAACTAATGAAGTAACCCTCGTATATTATTTATTTATTAATGCAAAAAAATTCTTCAGCTTTGATTTGTTCAGAAAAACATAATGCAGACTTATTTATAGTGTCCTATGTAAGATAACGTCATATTTCTAATTTCAAGATTGAAAATCAGCTCAAGTGAATTGGTACAATGATTTTTACATGGATTTAGTCTAGCAAATCTGTGTATTAGAAGAGTTCTCATCATACAGTAAATTTGAGTCATTCTACATAGGATGGAGGTATTTTGCTCTTAATATCTTGTCCTTTCTTTAGTATCGGCTTACAAAGTATTAATCTACACATGTATTGTTTCTAGATCACACCACCTTTATTCAGCTTTAAATAGATAGTTTCCATGAGAGTGGCTTGTACTCTTTAATCAACCAGAATATGTCTCTGTCCTAACTTAATTTCCACTAATAGCCTAATGTGGTTAGTTGAATTGGTCTGCTATACTGAATGAACTACATATAGCTCTTGTTCCTAAAGCATGTGGGTTTTGAAGCTTTCAGTGTGTTTTGCTCTACGAAGAGTTTACAATTTTAACTTTTTTGTTTGTTTTAACAGGATCGAAAACTTCTTGCCACAGCTCAGCAGATGCTCCAGGACAGCAAGACAAAAATAGAAGTTATAAGGATGCAGATTCTTCAGGCAGTCCAGACCAATGAACTGGCTTTTGATAATGGTGATGGAATAGAAAGGAAATATGTATCACTAATGTCAGAATGCATGTAGATATGTACCCATATGCACGCAGACTTACAAATTTCTAGTAGGAACGTTAGACAACACTTGCATGAACCGAAAATAATCAGAGCCTAAGTGTATCATTGTGTGTGTTAGCATGCCAAATACATCTGACTTGAAGAAAAATACCCTAAGCTTAATGAAAAGAAATACAGTCTCTCTTCATAATCCTTTTTCTACTTTATGCAGTCCATTTTTGCTTCGTGGTCGTCATTCTCACTTCATGCATGCTCTCTTTTGCCTCTTTTCACTATTCTTAAAAAAAAAAAAAATCTGATGCACGTATAAAGCCTGCTTGTCATAGTTAAATAGATTGACCTTGTTATTACTAATGGGAGCACAGATGAAGGCAAATTTTTGCTATCTGTATGGGTATTTAGACTAGATTAAGTAGGAAATGACTATTTTAAAAACAAAACAACAAACAAAATCAGTGGTTTTGAAATGACCTGACTTAAAACACTCATGCTGCATTTCAGAAGTAGTTTTAAACTTGCATTTCTTTGGAGAAATGAGCTATAATAGCGTGAGCGTACTGTAAAATTGTGGGCATATTGGTACATCTCTAAGTCTTGAGCTTTATTTGTATGCATTTCTGAGCATTGAAGTTGTGTGACAATGCTTGTAATAAGGGCCTGCATATATCATAGATAATGAAAAACTTGGAGGGGGGAGGCTGTTTTGGTTTTGAGGGGCTGGTTTTGTTTCTTTTTATACTTAGGATACTTCTAGCTTTTTTTTGTCTTAACACCCTATCTTAGCACATGGATTATGTATGGCATTTGTTCAAAAGAAAAAGGCATTCAAGCTAGAAATGCATTTTTGTGTTCCTATTGCTCTTGGAGCTTTAAACAGAAAGGACTATATCCAGGAAACTTTGTGTTTAGGAAATCTAAACACTGTAAGAAGTGGACATTTGAATAGTTAACCCAAACCATTGGGGGAAAGCACTGTGTGGGATCTCTTACATTCTGTGCTGGCAAAAGCCAGATTCCCTGGGATTTCATGTGAAGCAGGAGAACTATCAGAAACAGATCAGGGATCTACTTACCTGTAGGGTAGTTTGCTGCGTTTCTGAACCACGCTCTGAGGATTTACCTTTCAGTCTTAAAACCTCCTTCTTACCAGCTAAATGATCTTGGGAAAATTTGGCTTTGGTCCCTTAACTCCCCCTGAAGACGTGTTCTTGTTCTTGCATCCTCTAGCAATTGTAGCGCTTCAAGGAGTAGGACCTATTTATTGGATTGATCAATTATTTCTTCTTTCAAATGCAGATGCTTGAAATTTCACTGTTGCTTTTATGACAAACTTCAAGGTTCTCTTTGGAATACCAAATATGCATCTCTCACTCCTTTTTTTTTTTTCCCCTCTTTTTATATGGGAGAGGTGTTAATATTAAAGAAATTAAAAATGGGCATGGTCTTCAATGAAGATTGTTTATCTCTCTTTGCAGCAAAACCTGTGATAAGCCCTCTTGAACTCCGAATGGAAGAATTACGGCATCATTTTAGGATAGAGTATGCTGTAGCAGAAGGTGCAAAAAATGTGATGAAATTACTCGGATCTGGGAAAGTTACCGACAGAAAGGCACTTTCAGAAGTAATTTACACCATTACAATTTCTGATATTTTATTTTAAATGTTCTTTCAAGGAAAAAAGATTGAAATACTTCCTTCTTCCTTTTTTTTTATTGTAAAAAGGCACAAGCAAGATTTAATGAATCAAGCCAGAAGTTGGACCTCTTGAAGTATTCACTGGAACAGAGACTGAATGAACTTCCTAAAAACCATCCCAAAAGCAGTATTATTATAGAGGAACTTTCATTGGTCTCTTCACCCACATTAAGTCCTCGTCAAAGTGTAATATCTACACAAAACCAATATAGTACACTGTCCAAACCAGCAGCTTTAACAGGTAGGATTTATTGAGCTTTTTTTTATTACTTTATTAGATGGTTTAAAACAAGTCTTTAATGCCAATTTTATTTCTTTCTGGACATATTTCATAAATGCTTTTGTCTAGGAAAACAATGATAATTTCCAAGTGTCTATGCACAAAAAAATGTAAATAAGTTTCTTGGATTTATTTGTTTACCTTTTTTATAATCCTGTTGAAAAAGTGAAGTTCTGGCCTTAAGTTAGGTCACTGTGGAATGATACTACCTATCACCTTTCATCTTTAGATTATCAAGCACCTGAAAAGGTGGGTAAGTATCATTATCCCCATTTCACAGATGGGGAAACTGAGGTGCAGGAGGGTTAAGTGACTTGACCTGGTCATACAACAAGTCAGTGGCAGAGCTGGAGATAGGCACCCAGCTTTTCTCACAGTCCCTATTTTACCCACTGGACCACACTGGCTTCCTTAAAGGTGAGATTTACGCTACAAAAATGTGTGGTATATTTCTAAACCAAAGAGGGAGATCCTAACAAACACGCATGGAACTATTGAAGCCTCTGGTTTTTGGTGTGAATTGTTTTCCTTGCAACTAAACATGGAGAATTTATTTTTTTTTTTAGCCTGGACTTAGCCTACTGTGAGGGAACATTTAGATATAAATGGAAGACTTTGGAGCTTCTCATAGTTTGGGTTGACCTGGAATTGTTGTCCTTCATTGGAAGTTAACTGTTTAAAGAGCTTTAACAAAGCTTTTAAACATGTGCCTTCCAATGTTCTTAAAGAAAATTAAATATTTTTGACTAGTTGGGGTATTTTGCTTTACTAAATTGATTTAATAAGAATTACTAGTACGGGTAGATTTGGTTTTTTGGTTTGTTTCCTAGAAGATTTTACATGTAACTATTAAACCAACTATAACAGAGTGAGTTTATTACAAAAACTTACTGTAATTCAAATGTTACTCTAGTTATAGGTGTATAACTAAAACCAGAATTTCGTTTTGAAGTACTGTGGGGTTGTATTTTAAAACAAAAAGAGGAACTCTTCTGCTGAGCTGCAAGAATAATAAAATGGAGTGAGTCTACTTGTCTTCCATTTTGGTTCAATAAGGCAAGTAGCAAAGGGTAAAAAGCATCAGGACCTCAGCCAAGAGCCCTTGTGAAGCTGCAGAGTGGTGAGGGGGCCTTTTTTTCATCATACGGAATCTCAAATGCTCAGCAACCATGGGCAGGAAGTATCATTCCTTGGTTTTAAAACAGCTTTATTTTATTATTCTTTTCCTGTAATACATAATCATGGGTCAGATACATTACAGTGACAAATAATTCCTCTTTAAATGTGTTTTACTGGTACATATGAACAGTTTTTAATAGGAATTATCGGAACAGCGCTACATGCTTGTGAAGTTCTTAATAGTTTCACTTTCGTATTAGCGACACAAAGAGCTGTTGTATTGAACTGGGTTTAAATGAACGGTGTCTTTGTGTTTTGCTTCTGACACTGTGAAAAATAGATCAGTGCTACTGTCATACTTCTTAAAGTGCCTCAACAGAACTTTCTGCATCCAGTCCTTATACAAGATTATAGCCTTTCTGCTTATTATTATTATTATTATTATTATTATTTCAATTTTTGTCCTAAACAGAGTTTGGAAATGAAGTATTCATTTACTTTTTAACCTGTTTTGGGAGCCAATAGCATCCCTTCATCTTCATAGCCTAATGCTGAGCTGTCAGTTACAGCTGTTAATTCCCTACAGGATGGGATTTCTTCTTAGACTGGTTTCTCGGTGTCTGTTCTGTGGGCTGTAATGCTGCCAGACCATTTTTAGGTCAAGTCTGACTGTTACAAAAGAGTACTTCTAAGTTTCACAGTTAAGTACATTTGCTGTAAAAAGAACATTGCAGTCAGGAGCTGCATTTCTAGCTGATGATACGATTATGAACTGGCTAACTTTACTGCTTCTAATAGTTAACTTTATTAGGGTTAGTGGTGTCACAGTCTTACAGATGCTATCTTGTACAGGATGAGGTAAGCCTACCGTTCTGGTAACCAGTTGTGGTATTCAGATGTTTCTGTGCTGCTGGAGGAAACTCTTAAATTAGAACAGCAGCCTCTGTACCTCATTTGGTTAAAGGTGTAGAAGACTTTGAAGAGTAGCTTCTTGTCTCAGCTTCTATAATCAATGATTTTAACTAACTCAAATTTGACTTCAGCATACAGCCAGCCAATGTGATTTCTGACTGTATCTTAAACAAATTTGTACTCTCAGTAGTCAATGTCTTCATTTTAATTACCAAAGCAATCAATCCAATATTAATTGGTTATATAAAACTCATTAAAAAATTGATATTGCCCCATCAGCAAGATCCATCACTTTCATAAGAAACTTAAGATTGTCATCTTAAAAAATGACATTGCTTACATCTTGAACCCAAGTCAGTGAGGTTCTTAAGTGAAAAAAACAAAGATACTTCTGAGACACTGAACAAAAACTTAGTGTTATTTGGGTGAACTGTTACTCCTTTTAGAAGGTTGAGTCACACATATTTGACTTTTATGCTTATTTTCAGTATATTTGTCTGTCTTTGATCTGTCTCTTGATTCCATCTGAAACTTCTGTTATACCTTGCAGAGGGTCAAAATGTAAGCTATTGCCATAAATCAGTCATTAGTAGTTCATTTTGTTTACTTAAGAACAGAAATTTTTCATAAATGATTGTCTGGCTTGTTCTAGGTACCCTGGAAGTTAGGCTAATGGGCTGCCAAGATATTTTGGAAAACGTCCCTGGTCGATCAAAAGCCACATCGATTACGCTACCTGGTTGGAGTCCAAATGAAGCCAGACCGTCTTTCATGAGCAGAACCAGTAAAAGTAAAAGTGGGAGTAGCAGAAACCTTCTGAAAACTGATGACTTGTCCAGTTCAGTATACTTCTCTTATTTTTATGCATATCTTTTATTTACACTTTAATGTGCATGCCGTGTTCTGTAACTTAAAATACTACATTGATTTTAAACTTTAATCTGTTTCTTCATATGTCAAATTGTTAAAAGAAAAAAAAAAAAAACAACAATGCCACGCTATTATGCCCATAAGAACCAATTAAATATGAGATTCCATTTTTAAGGGAAACTTACTGAAGATTTTTTTGTTTCTGGAAAATCCTCTTAAAGATTTAAGCTGAGTTTGTGTACTTTACTTACAGATGAAGTCTGTGCTGTACTGAAGCTGGATAACACTGTGGTTGGTCAAACTAGCTGGAAACCTATTTCCAATCAGTCATGGGATCAGAAATTTACACTGGAACTAGACAGGGTAAAAATGTGGTCTTCCTTCATTGACAGCTATAATCTATAATTGTAGATTAATTTCATGTTGCCTTTTTTTGTTGTTGTAATTACACTGAAATTTCATATGTGCGAGTATTCCCATCCTTAACAGAACGGGCTCCCTGGGGTTAAGCTGTTACGCTCGGCTGACGTTCTAGAAATTTTACCTTTTCTGGCCTACAAACTGACATATTTTTATTCAAGATCTAACACTTAACAGCTATTTAGCCTGTGATAGACGGTGCTTAAATTTTTATTAGGATCATCAACTTCTCATTATTTGTCCATACATTCTAATATCAGATACAGTTTGGATATTTTGGTTAAGCTACGTCATAGCATTTTTACAGTGCTTCTGTAAAAGTGTTCTCATGTGGAGCTAATCAGTTCTTCAGGAATAATAAATAAATTCGCTAATAGTTTCCTACAACTTTAAATATTACTTGAAGGACGCAAGTATCTGAAATGTTACTTGGTGTTTCTTTCCTCACAACTTTTGAAGAGAATTTCTCTTTAATCAAGTATTTGTGTTCTAGATACCTGATAGTCATAGTATTTTAAGGTATAAGGATTACTTTTTCCCCCATCAGTGTTTAAAATAGACTGAAAATTAAACTATATTTTAGGAGCCTAAATGTCATCTCCAGTATATATTTAAAACAAATGAGAGGGGAAAAAAAAGCCACCTTCCTGTTTTTGCTCTCTCCCCACTTCACCCCACCCCTCTGAGCCCCAAACCAGACTCCTTCCATCTAGGAAGGAAGTAGTTTTAGACCTGCAGGTTGAGAAATTCAGGTTCCGGTTAGGAGTAGTGCAGAACTAAGCTAGCAGCTGTGGAGTCCTGAGTAAGACTGGGACTAGTCAAAGTTTAGTAGTTGCTCCTACCGGCCTCGTATGTTCTTCATGGTTTGTAACAAGCATCTAAGACACCCCAAGAATATACCAGTCCCACTGGCAAGATACAGCAGTAGTTCTTGTTAGTTTGAAGTTGGTTAGAAGAAGACAAAACTGTATTTCTTTCTAGAGAAACTGCATAAAGTCTTGCATCATGATGTGTATACAGGTTTTAGAATGTCACTATGCAGCCACAAAATGCAATTGATACTTGTAAATAACACAGAAAACTGGTAAAGCTGAGTTTTCTAAACGTAAGTGAAAATTTGCACTGTTGTTAGACTGACTCAAAAGGTCTGACTGTTTATGACTCTCTCCTGCTCTTGGGGGAACTTTATACTTACTCTTTTATTTGGACGCTGGTGGTCTCATCTGAACTGAAGTTAAATGCTACAGTTGCCCTCGTCGGAGCTTGCTCAGTGTGGCTCGTTAGCCCTGGCTCTCTTTTAAAGTAACAGCTCTGCATCTTGATCCCTGAGTTGCAAGATCTTACAGTTGTGCAGAGGTAACTCTTGCAGAACAATTACTAATAAGTAATTTCCTGTGTGTTTGTTTCCTGCCGTAGTCACGTGAATTGGAAATCTCTGTTTATTGGCGTGACTGGAGATCTCTGTGTGCGGTAAAGTTTCTGAGGTTGGAAGATTTCCTGGATAACCAACGGCATGGCATGTGTCTCTATCTTGAACCCCAGGGCACTCTGTTTGCAGAGGTAAGAATGTTTCTTTGAAACACTTGAGTATAATCACAAGTATTGTATTGCAGAATAGTTTAAGAAGTTTTTCTTAAACTTTTAAGAATGCATTTTGTTCTGGAATTTTAATTATAACATACATTATTTGAACTGCAGGTTACGTTTTTCAATCCAGTTATTGAAAGAAGACCAAAACTCCAGAGGCAGAAGAAAATTTTTTCAAAGCAGCAAGGTGATTGTTTAATATAAACATGTAAAGCTTAAAAATTGTACAGATCTGTTATATTTTTTTATACAGACACCTGATATTAGTCTGTGAATAAAGCTGTTGATAATGAAGGATTTGGCATTGCATTTAGAAATGTTTTGTTTTAGAATTTCTTATTATGCATTAGCATTTAATAGTGAATAATTAGGAATTGCTAAGGAATACGATACATTCAGTTTATTCTTCATAAACTATAAACTGATTAATGTGATATTTTTTTAATTATAGCTTTTGGTAATAAGTAGGGAAATTACTTACGCTCTATTTTTTTTTTCTCACAATATCCACAGGCAAAACATTTCTCAGAGCTCCTCAAATGAATATTAATATTGCCACTTGGGGAAGGCTGGTAAGAAGAGCTATTCCTACAGTAAATCACTCTGGCACCTTCAGCCCCCAAGCAGCAGGGCCTGCTACCGGGCCAGTGGTTGATGCACACATTCCTGAGCTAACACTGCCAGCCAGGTATCTACAATTTTTAAGTACTTTTAAGAGCAAGAGTAACAGTGAGATGGTTACACACTAATGTACATAATGTGTGTCAAATCTGTTTATTTTGCAAGACTGCAGACCTCTCAGTGTTTTAATTTTGGACATTTTATAGACAGATTTACACAGACAAGATTTGTTTTAGGAGAAATATATATAACGTGCAGTTTTAGTTTGGTTTTCACACTACTAAAACAGTATCTGTTATACGCTGAGGAGTCATTTCTTTCTCTTGCCAGTGACTCTCCTGTAGCCAAATTGGACTTTGAACTTGAGCCTGAACCTCCACCTGCTCCACCCCGTGCATCTTCCCTTGGGGAAATATGTGAATCTTCCTCTGAGATAAAGGCTCCTGATGTACCATCTCAGGCAAGTAACTTTAAGAATTTCAGGCTATAAAGTTTAACAAGGTTCTTCTTTTGGCACCTTTATGATGGATTTCTTCCCTTATATTTCAGCATATGCTCCCTTAACTTACACATACAGAACTGTCTCAACAGAACACTCTGATTACTCTTGATGCCAAACTGTTTCCATGGCTGGTGTGTTTAACTCTCCGTGTCATTGGTTGAGCCACAGAAAAAAAAAA
>KZ505681.1:1012808-1042548 GCA_002844005.1 Limosa lapponica baueri | reverse complement strand
AGACTTGCTTCATTTATGCTGTGCCATGCTGCCTGGCACTGTAACTGGAAGCTGTCGGTGCCGTTCCACTTCATGCAGGAGCAAGTTTTTCCTTTTTAAAAATATAAAACACTAGAGGGTCTATTTTCTCCCCGAACTAAGTTTCCGAGTCATATCTAACCAGAGAAGTTCAGCTCTTATTTCCTAGCAGAACACTGCTGCACTGACCTGTTTGGTAGATTAACATTGTCACATGAATATTTTAATTCAGAGACTTTTAAATCTTTTTGGTTTCATTCCAACTGGGGCAGGGAACACCGTACACACGGCATCTGCAGTCCCCTTCCTGGCCAAGAACAGCTGATTTTTGTTTATGATTGTTATTAGTGCTGTTCCTTAGTGCAATGTCTCTGAAGAAGATGCTTGAAGCTGTCTTAGTTAGAAGCTCATGATAGAAAGGCATCTGCTGGAGGGGATTCAAAGCCTCAGAAGCAGCCTCTCCGCTTAAATGTCTGACGCCGAGTATCAGTCTAGCACCCAATTCAGCCACGTGCTGCAGCACCTAAGCTAAAGCATGGCACAGTAGCCACTGTGTAACCACTGTGCCGTAAGTATTTAAGTAATAGTATAAAAATTCTATAGCTTAAAATGATGGCTTCCTCCCAGGGAGAGTGTTTGCCTGGAGAAAGAAGGAAGAATATAGTTTTAAGGCAGTACCTGGGAAGCATATATTTTTTTACTGTGAAAATTACCGATATGCCGGGATCTGCAGGGGACTGCTACACCGCACCCGGGAACTTTGTGCTTGCAGTTTGCTCATTGTAGCTGTGTGTGCACTGCACCATCAGAAATTCTTTCATAATATAGGAAATGTTATTTTTTGATGGCTGCAGGATGACTATGTATCAGGCCCCCCCGGTGCTGGGTCCCTCTGCCTGGCACAGGGGTCTGCCCGCAGCAGCAAGATTCACAAGTGGGAGCATCCGACTTCTGTAGTTCACTAGAAACCCCTCTTACTTGGCGGGGTCTGCGAAGCAGCATTCAGCCTGCTCCTGGTAAATCAACTGCTGTGAAATAGCAGGGCACAGGAGACGGCAGAGCAAGCTCTTTTTGAGCCAAGCAAGACACAGTAGCTTATGTAAACTCTGTATCCTCTCCAGCAAAAAGCACTTTTCAGTATCTCTAGGCTGAACACCAGCCCCACAGATCACCCCAGGTATCGAGACTTGGTACCGCCGATCTGCAGCGAGACAGATTTAGTCTGCTCTCTGAACACTCAGCCAGGCTGCTGCTGGAGGTGTGCTAACAGGGTCAGGCATCTCTAAAAGAGCACTACTATCTCTAGCTATGCACATCTAACACTAGGGCTTTCCCTTTCTCTGAGGACCAAGAATTTTCTATAGGTCAGGCACTATGAATTTCACTGTCCCTCCAGTCTTGGTGTTGGCTCCTACAGAGTAGCACTCAGCCTCCTTAGTTCCTCCCTCTGCTCTGGAATTTTTGCACTGAAATCTCACCTGTTTTGTCAGCTGCTACGAAGAAATCCAGAGCGGCGGCTTGGAGCTGGAGAGAAAGATGCTGAGGATGTGAAAAAGCATCACTTCTTCAGGGTGAGTACAAACCAGTATTATTTCTAAGGACACTGAGGGGTAGAGACAGGAAACTAAACATCAGTTGTTCTATTTTACAGCTAATAGATTGGAATGCTTTACTGGCCAAGAAAGTGAAGCCTCCTTTTGTACCCACCATTCGAGGAAGAGAAGACGTTAGTAATTTTGATGACGAATTTACCTCTGAAGCACCTATCCTCACTCCACCTCGGGAACCAAGGATACTTTCGGAAGAAGAGCAGGAAATGTTCAGAGATTTTGATTACATTGCTGATTGGTGTTAACTTCAGACACTGTGAAACCCCAGCTGACTGGCTCACAAAATGCCTCTCTCAGAAGAATACCGACCCTTCAATTGCTCTCTGTGCCACCTGTAGCTTCTGGGTTTTTTAAGTCACATGAAGATCCTTTTAAGTACTGTTTTAACACTCTTGTGAAGAGTGGCCTCTTTGTATATTGTTTTTTTTTATCTGAGCACTGGAAAGCAGGTCTGTGGAGTTCTTAAGCTGAGTTGGTGAACCCAGGCTTTATTAAGCTTCCCCCACATGGGCACGTGTGGATCCGTACTGTTTCCCTCCCTCCCCTACAGCAGATAAGGTCACTTTTTAGAGTATCTGCCTGAAGTGGGAAAAGCAGCCTTTGAGCTCGGTGATCACTGCTCGCCACTCAGCCACACTGAAATGGAAGTTTGGGATACTGATGACACTCACACAGAACACGGTTCTAGCTGGAGAAGGCAAATGATTTCAGTTCAATATTATCTTGTGCAGTCTATAAAACTACACATTTCTATGTACACTTTTCATCTTGTGTTCTTAAAATAACGGTATTGAGAACAGATATGCCTTGTTTTGTAAATTTTCTATGGTATTTATTAGGAAAAATGTTAAATGCCTTGCCTTTGAGATAACAACAGCATAAGTGCTTCCATTACAAAGAAAAATCCAGAAAAATCCAGAAAGTTTACCAAAGCCACTTGCCAAACAGTTTTGCCTTCAAGCTCTTTAAGCACGGCGTAAAGCCCTGGTTGATGTGAAGAATGTGAGAAGGACGTTGCTCAGTCTAACCGCACAGAGCAAAGCATTTCCCAGGCCCATCCACTCCTGTACTCAAACTCCTGCCTCCCCCCCTGCAGAGCAAAGCATTTCCCAGGCCCATCCACTCCTGTACTCAAACTCCTGCCTCCCCCCCTGCCCCAGCGGACAGATCAGTTAACCAGTCTGTATCTAACCACCTACATCATCCTCTATCTGCTGTACAGTATCATATCACTTTTAGAAAACATAAGGATTTTCAATGTATACATGCTGTGAACATGTATATTTGGAAGTTGTAATGTATTCTTACGTCCAGGCAAGTAATTTAATTATACCACTTCATTGATTTTTGCACAGTGGCCAAGTGAACGACATAGAACTGAGTAAAAAAAAATATTTGTATGCGTATAGGCCACTGAACTCCAGAACTTTGATTGGCAGTTACTGAGAGTAAAAGCAATATGTTGTAACAGAATGTATAAATACTTTTGATAAAAACAGTGTATATTTTATAAATCCCCAACACTAAAAGCTGTACCTCAAAAGTTGAAGAATACTTTAGACCAGACACTGTGCACACTTGTAAACCAAGACCTGGTTTTGGCATCTGGTGTTCTGTGGGCAAACGTTAGTTCTCGGAAGATACGCTTCCTGCGTGGTCCTTAGCTCTAGCCCCATCCAGAGCTGACTGCGTGTCTCACCTCACAGGTTCACCCTCACCGGGAGTTTGCTGTTCATGGGCTAAAGACAGTGAGAATCAGCACTCAGATGAAGGAGAAACTTGTAATTGTCTTCATTGAAAGAAGAAACACAAACCACTTGAGTGTGTAACACTGAGGCGGTGGTTTAAAATCATGATGCTGGACAGACCTGCAGGGTCACACAGGGGAGAGGCTTAGGGAGGAAAAAATAAAAGGGTTATTAGGTCTAAATCAGGCACCACCCCCCTCCGCAGGAACCAGGAAGGCATCTTCACCAGCTCCACGGATCATGTTTGGCAGCGTGAGTCAACTTCTCAGCATTACTTGTTTCCAGATTCTAATAAATAAGAAAGAAATGATGTTCCTGTATCTAGCTGAAAACCAATACTTTTGAGGTACAGTCAGCTCACCCTTTTTGGTTCCCCAATATATATATGAGCATCTAACAGGGTGCTTAACACTTATGAAAGTATCCTCAAAAATACCTTTTTGTAACTACATCTTGTACAGAAATCTTTTTTTAATCTAAGTAAATCACTAAAAAAAAAAATAAAAAAAAATTAGAGGGCAGGGTATGTTCACCCAGTTAAGCTGAAAGAAAGCACTAATTTTATCTCTGTAGTTTTTTAAATATTTTTAGGCAGATTAAGATTTTAAACTCTAGATTGTAAATATATTTTGCTATACTTTATCTGTATGTGGCTGCTCAAGCACTTTGTAAGGAAATTAGGTTATTTTAGAATGGTACACTATGCATTAAAATGAAATGTGCCTTTAACAAATGTCATTCTAAGTGTTTTGCAGTCATTAATATCACAAATTAAAGTTTTAAATAGAGTAATTTGTAAATTGTGTCCCAAACATGATTTTGCTGTTTCTTGAAGTGACTTGTCGTGTTTTCTCCACAGGTAGCTTCAGAAAAGAACTTGCAATTGGGAGGGGACTTAGAGAAACCCAATCTCTTAGGGGTAGCTCAGTGTACTTCCATTCATTTAATTTTTTTTTAAATCAAAATAATAATTACCTCTTCTTTCTGAGGCTGAAGGAAAGTAGCCTCCTCTTGCTTGGGTGAGCAGTCCTGAAGGGAGGAGAAGACCACGTCTATTGAACTGTAGCCAGCTCGAATCGGCATTCTCCCTTCACAGGCTTCCTTGGAGGGCAGGGGGAGACCACACTCCCTCCCCTCCTGGGTATGTCTTCATTGTAGTCTCTTTCCTCCCCCCCGGCCCCCGTTATATAGGAAAGCTCAGTAAACAAACAAAAACCTATACCCAGCCCACAGCGAGCTTGTTCACAAGTGAGCAGAGAATGAAGCTCTTAAGAACAAATTTCACATGAGACCATCGCCCGGAGACAGTTAACTTCAATACTTAACTAAGCAATCATTCCAGAAAGGGCTGGCTCCAAGTGAAGATCCAGTTTTAAATACCTAGGCTAAATCGCAGTTGAATCAGCATAGGAAGTGCCTGAAGACTATGCCCTGGCCTTTGCGTGTGTGGGGAACACATCCCCTCTTCAGCTCCCAGCAAGGACGGAGGCCCATCAGCAGCGAACCCAGAACCCATAAACACCTGAACTGCAGCAAGTCTCTGCTTGCACTTTAGGCTCCACCTGTCATACAGCCTTTGCTGCCACTCAGCTTTGGTAACACCAGAAGAAGGTAATTAATCAGCTAAAACACTGTAGAGCTGCAACCACCTCCTCTCCAGCTCCCCACACCTATCCCTGCAGCCCCCAGAGCTGCTGGTGTACCCCACACACAGACACCCCCCACGCCGCCGAGAAGCTCCAGCCAGGAACAAGGAGAGATCATTTCTGAACGAGAAGCTTCTGCAACAGAAGCCAAATTCCTTACCTTCATCAGAGCAGCTTACTAAAGGTAACTGCCTCAAAATGAATTCAGAGTTACACTATTTTTTTTTTATCCTGGAATGCTTCATGTTAAAAGCATAGTCTACTGGAGCCAGTAGTAACCAGTTTCAGAATATACAACCCCATTCCTAGTTCTGCCTCTTTGGGCAGTGCAGTTACTGCCATCTCCACAGCAGGGGAGGTACAGGAACTGCTTGTGGAATTGCAGGAAGAGGCAGGGTCAAGCCAGGATAGAACGTCCCTGCCTCCATCTGCTGCGCTCCAGAGCTTTGCACAGATGTATTTAAATTTGAGGCCAGCCAGCTTTTGCTGTACGTAACAACTTCAGCTGCAAACACTCACTGCTCATATGTCAAGGGCTCAGGAATAATGACTGAAAGCATTTAAGAGCATTATGGTAAATGTAAGTTTCAGCCATTTTTAACCTGAATGTAGTAGTTTTAACATACTGATCTGTGCTGGAAAGTACACTCATGGTAAGAAAAAAAAAAACAAACAAAAAAAAACACACAAAAACAAACCTTTCACTTTTATATTTCCAAACTTACATCAAATGTTGGCCCCTGCCTATTCAAAGCATCCCACCTTCTCCCGCAGAGGAGGTAGGCAGAGTAGCTCAGAATAGGACAAGGAAATCCCAGGTAATGGAAAAAGTTGCAACAAAGTTTAAGGACCTACATTAAAATAAGATCCCTCCAAACTACCAAGAACATCTTTAACATCTGCACCAGAATTTTTCATGACTGCAACCAACAGTTTCAGTGGTGCCACAGAACTGTACAGCCTTTGTTATTTGTTTACAGAAAAAAATGTTGAGCTACCACATTTCAATAGTCTCGACGGGTGGAAGAGGATTAAAACTAAACCAGAAAGAAAACTGAGGGCTATTGACAATTAGTGCTATTAGCATTGGACACCCAGCCTTCCCTCTGGGTGGCTTAGGACCAGATGCATAGCAAGCTGACCCCTCAGCTGCTCATTTCAGTAATTAAAATGAATTTGCACCTGTGATACAAAATTAACTCAGGAACCAGAAGACTCCCAGTGAAGCACACTTGTTGCTTTGCACACAAAGGGACACTGTCAGGGGGCAACTCGTTTTGAAAGCTGTTAGTCTGGGGAGGGCCGAGCAACTTCTGGCCTTCACCCCTCGGCACCTGGTGCATCCTTTCAAACAGGCAAGTGCTCGCTCACAACGTAACAAGCCAAAAGCAGAAGCCCTGGCCAGCCGGACTGCAGGGTGGACTGACAGGGCCAAACAGAAACTTTTACCAGAAATCTTTTTTACCTTCCTCTGTAGGGTACCAAGCGTCACAAAGGTGTCAGGAATTCAACCGAAGTAACAGTCCGTGTATTTCTCTTTATCTGCTTTGTCAGTAAGTCAAATTCACAGAAGCAAAGCAGAGAGACATCAGTGAAAATCAGGGAGACTGTGCCAAGGATGTGACTAATCCGTTCACAAGAAGTTTGGAAATCTCCAGCAGCAGTTGTGCAAATACTCGAACCGCTTTTCTGCAACTGCTTGCATTCTGGGCTAAGTCGTCCACAGTCGGCACTGCATAGCTAACTACACCTATTAAAGCCACACGAGATTAAGAAATTACCACGCAAAAGCAAGCGTTTAGGCAGCCTCGTGACCAAGTCCGTCGGTATGAAGCTCACTCTACCATTCCACGGACCGCGTTCCAGTTCCCAGCGTGTGGAACAGTACGTGCATGTCAAGTTGCAGTGATATTCACAAGATGGTAAGTGTTTTTGGAAAACAGTTTATTTGGGAATTACATAATATTTTCAATTTTCCAAAATACATCTTACTAGATCCCTACAAAAGAAATCTAAATAAGTACAACAATATGAAATTAAGTTTGTTGCAACAGTTATTAAATATTTACTTCCACTAATATATACATACAAAATGCCACACAATGAGCTTGTTTACCCTTGGAATGTGTGCTGCGTTCCAGCAGTTATGCTCCATCGCCATATCCTCCAGTTCCACAACATGAAGACTCAATATTAACACTTTGTACATCCTTTTATTATAGGCAAAACTCAAAAGTTTGTTGCTGTTGGGTTGGTTTTGAGGGGGTTTTTTAATAGAAATTAAAAGTAACCTTCTGCATTTTCACAGCTGTGGTAGTTTGTCTACTGGGGTATCAAACTTGAAGTCTGCTGGGAAGAGATCTGGAGCCCGAGGATAGATCAGCCTGTACGATTGTCTAATCGTAACATCAGCCACACCGGCAATATCACCAATTTCTAAGACAAAAAGCAGACAAGCAATTAGTTTTTACTTTTGCCATTTGTACTGAAGCAAGCAGCAAGCATAATTTATCAGGAAGTGCTACACACTTAGTTTAATTCATAACTCTCCCAAAAGCCTGGAAAAAAACGTGTTAACAACTGTGACTAATATTTTGCATACAAGTCTCTCTTCTCACATGCCTTAATTCAACTTATGCTATTAATCACGGAATAATACCGATTTCGAATTGACAGAGGGCCAAGAGTGCAAAAGTCATTTAAAACATCTACTGCACAGTCTACATGTGCTCAGCAACATTCTAATAAACCATCATCAACATCAAGGTCTTCAGGTTTGCGCTTTCATTAAATATAAGCAAAACCAGCAGAAAACTTAGGCATAGGCAAAAAGCAATACCTTCAGCTAAACTTGAAATACATTTATCTTAAAATGCACAAAGGACTAAGACAGAGGCACAGTGCAAGCTACTGTTTAACAAGCAAGGGAAACACTTGTTTGAGACACACAGAAACTTGACAAGATTTAACCAAGTTTGGAATTTAAACCTTGAGCCACCTGAAAGCCTTCAGCAGTGTCTGAGGACACGGAAGGAGTATGGAGTCACGGCTGTATCCACAGCAGGCAGCCGTATTTTGTTGTAACGATCACTCTTAAGAGATATAACCCAATAGCTCAAGGTGAGCAAGGATGAAGGCACCATACTACTCGGGCTCTAGATCACTCACAGGCCCAGGAAACTGCCAGCATGATGAAGGCTCCAGGGACAGAATAAGCCGTGATTCATGCAGAACAAAGCATCATAACCTGACAGATAAAGGCTATTCTTTACCTAAAAGCACATCTCCACGACGAAATTGCTACATTTTTAACATTTCTGATCTGAACTGGACCAGACACATGAAGGGAGGTTCCACAGCCCTACTACCATCACTTGGATCCTTTGTCACACCAAGTTCTAACCACTGCAGCCTTAGCTCCCTTCCCCACATGCTGCCCCGACACAGGCCTGACTCCCTTGAGCCCCAGAGGCTGATCCACACTGCTCTGAAGGTCAAGAACAGCCCTGAACTCTCCACTGGCTCCCTAAGAGTAATGCCAAAGGTCATCTACAGCCAAGCCCAGATAAAGTTAAAATTATGCTCATTTGAATGCACTGGTCTATTGCATTCAAGAACCCAACTCCTAGTGCCAGAAGAAAGCGAACTCAGTTTAGAGTGAGCATAACCAATTACTCAATTTTCATTTTGGGGAGTGGAAGAACCTGGTTTGGTCCTTGCTGTACGCAACTAGAATGGCAGCTTGTCACCACCTGCACAGATTTCATCCAAGTTCTACAGTAACGCTGAATTCTCTTTCAAGCAGCAAGCGACAAGGAGAATTAAAAAAAAAAGAAGTGAATTTTTACCTTTTTGTGTCCTTTTCTCTGCAGAAGCTTGTGATGCCATGTAAATAGCTGCAGCTGCTACAGAGATAGGGCTTCTCCCAGGAACCAAATCTAACTCCACAGCTTTACGGGCAATATGTGTTGCTGCCATTTGTACTTGTTTGGGAAGGCCCAGATTGGAACAGAATCTTGACATGAAGTCTCCAGTTGTAATCAGATCAACACTGGTTTCAAGAGCCTTCAAAATAAGTTTAAAACACCGGCCTATTTCCTTCTTTGAAATCCTGGACACTGCACATATCTCTAAACAAAGAGTAAAAATTAAACTTTAGGCTTGACAGCATTTCCTCCCCCAAAGTAATATATTGAGAATCAAATTTGATTAAGACCCATAAAGGCCACCATCACTAAATAAACTTTGCACATTAGTGAAACTTCCAAATCACTTCAGCCAGTGTACATTTTTCATAGGGAAAAAACCACATACAGCTTGCTTGGTAAGGGAAATTTGGTGCTCAATGCCAAAAAAAATTGTATCCCTGTCAGAGAAAAGTTGCACATATTTACTGCAGAACTGTTGGTTCAAATCCAGGTACAATATTCCCCATCACCCTCTGATCAAAGCAACACTCAGAATGACTTTCAAATGCTAATTTTTTTTAACACATTATCACCAGAGATCCCATACCTAAGAACCTACTCACTTCACGAATATAACAAATTTCCAGACTCCCTCCTACCCTTCCCTCAAAGGTGAGCTGTAGCTGAGGCCAACCAATTCAGCCTGTTCAGTCCAGGAACGAGAAAACCAACCTCCTACAATAACAGTAACTAGACTTTTACTTCATAGCAAAATTGAATCTGTATCACTGAAAACTTACCTTTAAATGTTCTTGGAACACCCTCTTGCCTACAGGCTATGTAGAGACAAGCAGAAGCAATAGCATCATTACTCCTTCCCTTCAGGCTCTTTTGCTCATACACTTGCTTGAATAAATTATTTGTTCGATCCTTCAAAGGAAGAAGACTAAATTTAATTAACTCTAGGCCATTTAATTAGCAGCAATATCAAAAATTCATGTGCTGATTATATTATGCTAACTAAGTCAATGCCAGAACAATTTAAGGAAGGGAGACATGAACTTACAACTATATTTCTAGGGAGGTTGATTCTGTCTGCCATGTTCGTAATTTCTTTAAAAGCATTCATCATTGCACGATCAGAGCTGCTCATAGTTCTACGATTTTGGTACTTGGAATTCCCAAATTCATCAAAACTTGCTGCACCTGTGCCCTGAAAAGAAAAAAATGTATTGTCAATAAAACACAAGCAACTTCCTCCTCATTTCAAGAGCAAGCATCTCCCAGCTTTATAGATCTTAATCAAGGTGTTCAGTTCAGACAGTTGTGCAAATAAACATCACTGAAATAAATCATACAATTGAGCATCTGTTCCAAACATCAGGTTCTGTACTTTGCACAAGGTCTCAAATCATGAATTGGTTTCCAAGGACCACAGATTATGCAGGGATTTTTCTTTCCTAATGTAACAGTAATTTAAAGAATAAAATTAATAATATGTAGCCAATGTGTGCATCTCAACACTCCGGTCACCAATGCTGAGGTCCAAGATTAGATTTTATGCAACCCATATGTCACTTGAGCTGCATCTGCACTGTGGCAGACTGGCGAGTCAGAAAGACAAAAAGTTACGGCCAACTGGAGACAGCTGCTACAATAACTCAAATATGAAAATGAAGACATGGGCAAAGAGGACATCCAAACCAATGACCTATTCAAAACCAAAATGATACTGTGCCTGTTAGCAGTTGCAAGCCTTAATTGTGGCAAAATGTAAAAATCTATACATTTTGCCATTACAGGAAAACCATGGGCCTTTTAAGAGAAAACCTTCAGGTCTTAAGAGAAGAGCTACCAGTTCAACCTGGCAACTTCAAAACATGTGTATTTTTTTTGTACCTTACAACTGACAGTACATATTGCATACTTCTATTAAACATGCAAACAATTTTGTCCAACTAACGGGGTCTAAAACCTTTAAGGTCTTCTATTAGCCATCAGCCTGAAACATCTTTAACAAATAATGCCATGTCAGATTAGTAATAACTGATGACAACACCATGGCCTGTAAGTTCAGAAGAGCAATGTCTGTAATTTATATTGTCTGCTTACGTACTTTCTGTCACAGTGTGTGGGGCCATGAGTTCTCTCAAGCGAAAAACACTTCTTCACAACAATTCCGCATCATCAGTGGAAAACTGGATTCCCTGAATCAGCAAGTATTTATTCCTTGCTGGCACCTTGAAACAATTTAGCTGGGCAGGAGCATCCAACTTTCATTGCAGACAGATTTGGTCATTTAAACAAGCTGATACGATGGCCGCTGCAGACACAGACTATTACACTGTTCTGTTTTGCCAAAACCAGTAAGCATAAAGCAGATCTTGATCTATGACTGACTGCTAACCTGGCTATTCACATCCAGCGCTTGCACATGGAGCTCTCAAGCTGGAGACTCAGCAAGGTATCAAGATGCCCAGGTGGTACGTAGTGGGAGCAGGATAGAGTAAACAAAGGGCAGACCACACCCAGGCACCACCTTATTCCTCTGAGCTGCCCAGGTGGAATCAGAGCTTGTTTCTTCTTTCCTGATCCATGTTCTTGGGAATTGCCCTTCTATTTTAAAACAGCCTCTAATTCTATCATCTCTCCCTGGTACACATCTGCATTTAATACATGGTCTGTGGCTGACACTAATAATGCTCACTCTTGACCATCCACATACGTTGCTCCACTTCCCTACACCCAAAGACTCCAGTTACACCCCATTTCTGATGAGCTCAGTGGATACCTCTACTGTTGAGACCCGTATCTGTGACACACACACACTTTGAGACTGCTGGGGATATGGAGAACCCTTCCTCGCAAGTTTCCCTAGTCCCTTGAATAGGCTATGACAGATGCTAGATTCCAAGACTGTTCTTGCGGTTTTTTCTACCCCTTCAAACATCCTTCCAGATGAAAGCAGTACCCAGAAATGATTCTGGCACCAACACAGAGAGGGCTGCTCCAAAAGTAACCCTACTTCCTTGACTGGCTGAACACCTCCAACTATCCAAAGGTTCCCAGTAAGGTTTAAAGGTAAACAAAGAACAAGAATTAAGCACAACAAACTTTAGGCCACAAAGAGCATTACAAACTTATCTGCAACACCTTCCTTTCAGAAATTATGCCAGAACAACTTTCCTTGGCCTAAAATATACACAAGTCTCAGGTCAAAAGGCTCCTCCTGGCCATCACTCTCATCCCTGTTTCCCTGCAATACACTACAGCATTTGTGTGCATCATGGCCTCCTACACCAGCGCTATGCACAAATGCTTACAGGAACTGCATGTGCTCAAAATCTTGTAGCAGCCAGAAGAACGACCACAGACAAAGGCCTGTCAACCCTGATGCAAGTGCCCAGTCCCTGCCTATTCTGGCTTCATGCCAGATAGTCCTTTACCAGGAAACACTGCTCTGTGCTGGGGCCATTAATTATTCCCCTTCACCACAGGGATCTTCCCTGGTTCACTATACAGCACCTAAAAGATCCACTTATTTCTTTTTTTTTTGGTAATAGTTCTTGTTAATCTCTCATTTTTCACTTTCTTACTGGTTCTTATGGTCACCTTTTCCTTTGAACGTTTGCATATGTTTATCGAAACTACCAGTGCAACTATAGGCAAGTACTGATCGCAAAGGATTTTACCCTGCTGGTACGAGCACTGCCCAAAAGCCATACCCAATATGCAGCTCACAACTATAAACGGGTTGGGAAATACTCTTCCATTCCAGCCACTTAGATAAACCACAGCAATTCTCCCTGCGTTTGCGATTTAAATGCACCATCTACTTTCCTTCCGGAGCTTTCAGTTGAGTGACAATGCTTTGCTGGCTTCAGCCCTTGACAACCATGTTAGGTGCCCCTTTCCCTTCATAGAACAAACAGAAGCCATACAGTTTTAACTGAAATAGACTTTAAGAACTGTGTGTTTTACTGTTTTGGCCATTATGAGACATCTACTCATATCTTTACCACCTCAGCAAGAAAGGTACCCCTCGAAGTCAGGAGTTCCACGTGTTTGGCTTTCAAACTGAGTAGAAAACTCATGGATACAATCCTGGAAACAGCCTCAAAGATTGCTAGAGTGAGAAAACGCAGTCCAGTAAATGGGTAATCTCTGAAGGGGCTCAACAGAGGTTCCATTTACTGGCAGCAAACAGCTTTGTACCCCAGTATATCCCCTTTACTAGGAGAAAGTAGAAGTATCACCAACACCATCTACATCGTTGACTCGAGGTTATCCACAGCGCCAAGGAATGTCCCCACATCGTCTCGCCTTGCGCAGTACAACCAGCTCATTATACAGTCTTATGGATCCTTTCTTCTTTTTCAGTCATCAGCCCTTGATATCTTGTCACTGCTTATCAATATAGCACTTCTAGATTCAGACCATGCAGTCTAACAACAGCCAGCTTCCTTCGAGAGGCATCTGATCAAAGGATAGGAATTTTTACCAAGAGTTTGCATTAATTTCTTGTTCAACCGACCTAAATTCTCTTGTAGTTGCAGTCACTACAAAAAGGAATAGATAACTACAAAGGGTGACAAAAAACAACTTTCTCCACAAGCTAAGTAGCAAAACTTAAAAGTTTTCCTTTAGATTCATAGAATCTAGAAGCTATTAGTTCAGTATATTTCTAAAACCTTCATGTAAAATAAGAAAAAACTACAATATTCTGGCAATCAAGTCACAACTAATACCAGACGTCACCACATTTCCCGCTGATCTGCATTGTCATCAGATCAACTGCAGCACACAGTATCTACTTTCATAGAGATTACAGTTCTGTGCCAATATCCTAAAGATCTGCCTAAAGAATTCAAACCACTTCCACCACAGTCAACTACGCTATTTATCCTCCTCTTCACAGACAAATTAATCTTTCTTCCAATGCAGGCTGTTGCTACCTCAGACAGATGGGTCCCTGAAGTACTAAAACCAATTAGGAACTAATCCCTTCGCACAGGCAAGCAGCCCCTCTTTTGCTACTAGCAGATACAGACCACATACCCCCCAGCAAGAAGGAGTCCTAAAGCAGCATCGCCTGGTTTCAAAGAGGAAAGAGTGACAAACCATTCTGTGAAGAACTGGCGCCCTTCCTCTACTCATTTCAAGGCAACAGCCAGTCACCAGAACTTTACTGGTGTAAGCAGCAAGTGGTTCAGGCTCCACTTCCACCTACATTCCCAGGAATTTACAACAGATCTCTAATATGATGTGCCATGATAATTTTCAATGTCCTTCTCTTCTGGGTTTTCCACAACACAGGTTGTGGTTTGGGTTTTTTTCAGTGGGGAGGGGTGGCGTTTTTTGGGGGTAAGAGGACGGAGGCAGTTAAAGATTTATTATCTGCAATTCTACCCAAAGCAGAAAGGAGTAACTCTGTTCCCTGTCCCATGCAAAAGGCTAAAGCAATCTCTGGCACACAAATCCGGTGTCCACTCCAAGCCATTCTAGGAACTGTTGTTAACTGAGAAAATACAATCTAATCCTGCTTCATTCTCTGGAATTCGTGAAGGTTGTTCTGTACTCTGTCAGCTACTACTTATCTTCCTCATGACTACACCAATTTCACCCTTGCTCAACCACTGTGCATATCTAGGTCAATCCTCATCTCAGCCTAGTGCTGGCAGTGACTTCAGAAGATTACTTGAGAGATGTACTACTTCCTTGGTTTAGTTATTTTTGCTGCAAAATCCATGCCCTTTCTTCACTGATAGGAAATTTCTTCACCATCTTCTGATAGAAGTCATCCTCTTCTTTCCAAATGACTGAGGAAAAAGCACAGCTCCTGATACAGAGTTCACATCAATGAGCTGAGATTCCAGAGCCCCTGCTCACTGGCAAGACAAACACAGGAACTCTTGTCCAGAACACATCCGGGTTTGTCAAACAGATTCCCAATTTCCTGTAGGAAATTATGTGTCTCTTCTGTGATTCGTCCCCATGCAAATAAAATATCCACAGTAGGACAGACTGCCTCCTCTACATTCTCCAACATGATCCTTGGACATTTTTACTCACAGTTCTCATAAGCTAAATCATGCCACTCTGACAGTCATGCCTATTGTGAGATGTTCTGATTAACAGCAACTCTGTTTCATTAGGTGAATATCCATCTCTGAAAATTTTTAGTTTTCATTGAAAAATCAAACTTTTCACAGATGTTTCTCTACATCTTTAATTCTCTCACTAAGGCTGCTACCCACCCCTTTTATTCTAAATGAGGATCTGAACCTCCAGAGAGAAGAGGGTTAGCAGCACAAATCACTGTTCACTTGGATACAAACTCTATCTTTAGATGAAATATCTTTTGTCTTTTCCAATAAGCAGGTTCTAAAAGAGCTCAGAAGTTCATCCTAGCTACTGAATCAAACTGAGTTCCCAGAAGCAAACCCTGAATTTACACAGTCCTAAAACAAGACAACAGACCGTTTGCTTCAGGTTCATACTATTTCTCCCTCTGTATAAAGGTGTATTTCTGATCTTTATCATAGCTCACCAAATCAGCGACAGAAATCCAAGCCCTCAGAACTACAGTCTTTCTGGACCTATACAGGTGACATTAAAACTCCAGTGATTTCTACAGGGCTGCTTCACTGAGCTCCTTAGCAATGCCAACTTTTTTTATGGAGCAGTGCAGAAAATTGTTTGCCTGAACAGATTCCAAAAGCCACCATAAGGCATCCTAAAATCCGGTGGGCAGCAATTCTCGGCATCGTCCAAAACATAAACATCTACTTGCAGCCTTCTGTTCAAAGGCTTGCCCTTTTTCACCAATGGAGCATCAAGATTAGCTGTCCATATCAGTATTTATTAGTTGTCTTCATCTCTTTGAAGAATTCTTCGTTGAGAAGTACGGTGCACACTCCCCTATACATATCTCTACGTATTTAAGGTACATCTACTTCTTCATCCTAGCAACATCACTGGAACAACAACATCTGAGAAATCCTGGTGTGCATGTACCACAACACACAAAGCAGCAATACATTTTTTAATAGTTGTTTATCAGCAACTGGACGACCTTTCATGAAACATTCAAGAAATCCACAAATACCAATTTGGATCTTGCAGTAGGAAATATAACACAAAGTGTAACAATGAAAACTTACCTGGGTCACTACTTCATTAAAGGGAGTGCATTTGTGCAATTAATCTTGATTGCTCTCTCATGGAAAACAGCAGGATACGGCTAAATTTCAACTCAAATATACAACAAATACTTTCTTCTGGAGAACTCACAAACCAGGAAAGAATTCTACAGTTAGTGCTTTAACATTAACTGGAAGAACATGTGCAACATGCATGTAGATCTCCGGGTCTCCCAGGATGAGTCTAACACAGATTTTAGTACAAATAACGATAGTTCAAGTTGGGCAGTACTAGCTATTAAGACCTCAAAACTAAGTATCTGTTATTTCAGAATCATGTCAAATACACATGCTAAGTCAAAGTGTTTCTTTAAAGATTGCAACATCAGCTTTTCTATTTATAGCAGCATACCAAAGAGCAGCAAGTAACCCCAGAGCACTGCAAACTTCTCTTTTGTTGAAGAGGTCAGCCCTTTCCTGCTACCCTCAGGAAAGAGCCACATTTTACACACCACTGAAATGTAAGAGTTCAGTTCAGACAAAATCTCTTTGTAAATACATTCTTGGAATAGTTTCCCTATGGACATACAAATATACACTTGACATTAAAATGCTCAAACTTAGCAAAATTTAGTATTTTAAGTGTTACCTTGCCAATCATTGTACTCAAGTCGCCATCGCTCAACAAAGGATTCTGGGTATCCCCGACTCGAGATGGATCTTTTGTTGCTTTGTCATTGCTGAAAGTTCTCCACTCTGACCCTACGTCTATGACCCGGTCACCTGAGTTCACAGAAAGCAGTAATTGTAACATTTTGAAATATTTCATGAAGTTAATACATCTGAGCTCTCCATTATAAAAAGTCTGTTGGCATTTCCAAACAGAACAGTAACTGGCAGGACAATGTACCGAAACATTTGGAGATTTACAAGTTCAGTTGAAAGGAACAGGGAGAAAAATGGGGGGAAAAAAATTTAACTAGAGCTGCACAGAAAACGTAACTAGAGAAATGCATCCAGGACACAAAGAGTTAAAGTTATCCTTTAAGAGTATCATGGGATCTTCAATACACAAAAGGAATCAAGACCTTGATTTCAAGCTGGGGGTCATGGTTGCCTATGGACGTTCTCTGCACTTAGGAAAATGAGTAAGTTATTGTAACTTAACAAGTTCTCTCATATTTGCCATGTGTTCAAAGCGCACATGTGAATTATCATCATGCACAATCTCATTAAGCTGTAATAAATCACTTCTGGGCACGAGCTCCAGGTCCTCGGCACTCTGAAATATGCCACCTTCTAACCCACCACAACAACATTTGGAAGCTCAATTCCTGTTCTTGAAGGAAGGTCTGATCCTGCCCAGTTCCACTTCATTTATGATGCTTGACAGTATCAACACAAGATACATATACACAACTATTTATTCTTAACTCAATCTACCCTGTTATACCTGGAACAGTTTAAATACAGATTCAGAATAAGCAGAAAAAGCACTAAGCCCACATTGTCTGAATGAAACAGCTTTCCTTGCAGTCCTCTATTCATCTCACATTCTTCTAAACCTTTTTCTACAGCAACTTTTCAGACTGAGAAATAACTCTAGCTAACACTCTGATACAAAAGTCCTACAGTAATCACAATGATACAATCTTAAAAAAAAAAAACAACTAAAAAAAACCCAACACCAAAACAGAAAAAACAAACCACACCCCAAACAAAAAAAAAAACAAACCACACCAGCATCAAACCCACCACACAACCCCACCCCCTGCTGTTGGCAGTGAGGTTCATTCTATTCAGAGGTCTGGTAAAAGCTGCATCTCAGAAGTGTTGGCCCCAGAGCAATATTACAGAATTTTTAAGAATACATGTATAAAAAGCACAAAAAGCACACCTTTCTTAGTGGTTTTGCAGTAAAGCAGATTACAGCTCTGTGTAGGATATCAGAAGAAACTTCAATATAACTGTCACCCTGATTTGCTAAACGCAAGCAAAAATTTACTACCTTTACCAGTGTTTAAGTATGTTGGTGAAAGAAATGTCTGCAAAAAGTAAGTAGCTTTGACTGCAAGAAAAATTTCCGGTACGGAACTCTTAGTATGAAACCACAAAGGTTGATTTAACCTGGTGAAAACAGAAGCAGACAGACAAAAGCACTCTCCAAACAATGGTAATACAAGACATGAAGCTGGAGAAAACACAGGAGCAATGGACAGTGATCCAACTGCACAATTACTTGGGATGGGGGTGGAGGATCTATTCTGAATGAGGAACTTTATTCTCAATATAAAATTATGCAAGGAATACGCTTGAAATTGAAAGCTCTGAAGGAACCATAAGAAATCTTCACAACCAGCAATAACAAGTTTAGGTTAGAGGTTTTCTCACCAATGTTTGTCAGACATGCTCACAGCTATGCTCCACCTTTATTTACTGCTATAATGAAAACCAAGGCCAGGGGGGCAGGCAATCAAAAACTAGAAGGTTAAGAATATAGCAGAGTAAAAGAAGGCACAGATCCATTTCTTCTGTTAGAAAGGTCTTCCCCCCCCTTGCGAGTTTAAATTGGCAGACAGCGTGTTCCTCTAGCTCCTGGACTCCCTGTAAATATTTGATTCAGTAATGCTCCTTCTATGGCCTAGCAGTAACTCTACTTAAAGACAACCCCCCAATACTGTTTACAGCATCTAAAAAAAGCAAAATGTACTTAAAATTCTGGCATGGTATAAATAGAACACTGAGTACAGAGCAATGATGTAATATTTTTTCCACACAAGTGGGAATGACCTAAATGACTCACTCAGGGATCTGCCTCTTGTGAGTTATGAACCATTCCTGCTCTAACAAAAAAGTGTTATATCACTGCCTGCTTTGGCAAACATAGTACAAACAGAGGACTGAGACTACTATTTCAGAGTGAGAAAAGATTAAGTAGAACAAATCACTGAATATAAAGCATTTGTGTAATTAAAGATGCAGTATGCAAATACCTTTGCCAAAAAATCTGCTATTGCAGGAAAATGTTTGCCTGCATACTCTCAGTGTCTTATTTAAAATACACAGAGACCCTAGGAAGTGCATTCCACCTTTCAAAAGGCTTCTATGAAAGCGTGACACAAGCTAGAAATATTAACAAAAATGGAACAAATACACCAAAAGGTTTCCATAGATGGAAAAGATACTCAGCTACAAGCAGATAATTATCCCATTCTACACAAAAAAAAAAAAAAGAAGAAAATGTGTGGAAGTGTGGCATTTATTATTTTTAACTCTTCAGAACACAAAAAAACCCCAACAGACTTTGGAACCGTGACGTTAGTACAGATGCAGTTAAACTCCACCCTAAGCCATCAAGTCAGCATTACAGAAAGTAGTGTACGGAATCAGCCTTGAAGACTGGTCCTGAGTTAACATTAAGTCCTAAACTGAATTTGCTGGTTATACACTACTGATTGACTTTGCTGAAGGACCTGGAAAACGGGTCTGATAGTCAAAAGTCAGAGTAAAAAAAGCTCCCAATAAGTACCTTATAAAATAGTTTCTGCTTTCTCACATCATTATTGTATCGGTTTTGGTAATGGTATCGAGCTGCGATAAGTATGGGAGTGGCTGCATATTCTCTTCACTACTTCCTTTTGATGCAGTCCTTTTGAACAAAAATAAGCTTCACCAGATATGGTTACATTAGACACTCCTTTATTTAATTTTCATCAAACAGATGAGTTCATCTCCTCAGCTTCCTCCTCTGAAGCACATACAAAAGCCACAGTTTACAGGACCACATCTTTGTGGAACCCATCTCCTGTCTGATAGCCTGAACTATCTTTCCGAGCATATGAGTTGTTCTCCATTGCCCCATTTCATTTCATAAACCATTCTTCCAGTATTCAGTTACTCTTTAAAAATACAGTCTAATAGACTGACACACAGGCTGCTCTAGTGGAAATACACACTGCAAACTTCACTGACTCAGGTTACCCACCATCTGAAAAGCTCATTTAGTAAAATGCAGAACTGTTATTCAGAACGGAAAACCTCAGACTGAGGTTACTTTTCTTGACAACTGCCAAAGGGAAAGAGCATGCACTACAGAAATGCAAGAGTAAACTCAGGTCAGCATCAAAAATTAAACTATCATTTTGAACAGTTGCTAAATGTTACCTTAAAATTCCTACACAGCACAAATTATCTATGTTTACTCCCCTCCTAAAAATAGAAAGTGCTTTCTCAAAGGAAAATATTTTCATTTGACAAGCCCTGAATTTGTAATCACATATTTATAGAGAAATAATATCAGCTATTTTAATGTTGCACTCCACTTCCAATAACTCATAATACACAAATATTTTATTCTTTTTGCATTTTGTATTATCTGTTATATGAAGACAATATAGCTGCAAATTGAAGATGTTTAATCAAAACAAGGAATAGGAGGACATTCAAGCCTCAAGTAATGTTATCTTCCATATCCAGTCTTGAAATGGTTGAGAAGGTATTTCAGAGGAGCTCTGATGTTAGCTGTACTTCACATCAAGCTCTACACACCATTAGTTAGTATTTTAATCTTAAAGTGAATAAGGAAATTAAAGTTTATTTGAACTTTAAAATACCCAAGTACCTGTTGTTTCTGCAGAATGTTTCATTCTTACAGTTAGTTAAGGAATCTGCTGCCATCTAGTGAGCATATATTACACTTTTAATTAAAAGCATTGTACAATGCCAAATTTAAAAAAAAAAATAAATAAATATAGAATTACAATTAATTTCTGTCAACTCCTTATTAACCAGAGTAATGAGGTGCTGAGACAAACTACAATGAAAAACCCAGGTAGCAGACTACAAGCTGAGGAGAACTGTGAAGAAATGTAACTACACAGAGCCGTGCTGAACTGAGCCTTCTGTTTTCCAGGCTAACAGGTTCAGCTCTCAGCCTCTCCCCGTACGGAAGATGCTCCAGTCCCTAATTCACTTTTGCAACCTTCTGCTGGACTTGTTCCAGCAAGTTTCTGTCTTTCTTGTACTGAGGAGCCTAGAGTTAGACACAGTACTCCAGATATCTACTCTGTTAAAGCAGAAGCTGCTCCCCAAGCATTCACACATCGTTCTGGTGTCCCTCTTTGGAGGCACCTGGCCCAGGCGGTTCTTACTGCTGTACCTTTCAATTAAATTAATTATTTTATAAAACCCAACACCTGTGAGAAACCTAGGGTCAAGCCTGAAAAAGGAGGAAGAGTGCCCAAGAGTAAGTGTGTGTGAACATCACCATGAACCATGTGTGAATGCTCAGGCAGCAGCTTCTCCTTTAACATGCTCCACCATGTTCTATTTATTAGCTAATGCACTGCCCTTGTACAGCAATATTTAACTTCACAGCTTCCAAAATATAAACTCAACTTTTTTTTCCAGTTTTCAGCTTTAGAACTTCTATTTAAGACCAAATGTATTAAATGTTACCAAAGAATAAAACTCTTGGGGGAAAAAACCCACAATTTTACAGTCACAGCTTTCTGTACAGTATTTCCAGCCTTTTGTAAGACAGCAATATTCTTTGCAAAAAAAGTTATCTTGTTTTCAATAAATTGTAAGCATCACAAATGCATCATCACCACCAGCAACACTAGCCTATTCACAAGACTCAGTTGAAATCACAAACAGAACCAAACAGGCTTTGAGAAAAACACCCACACACAACAAAATCCACAGAATACTTCGACTGGTTTCCAGACATCAACAGCATCATACCAGCACCTACAGGCAACTATAGACTGAAGCAGTACAGCACTGCAGGCAAACGACTGTTATAAGAACAAAGGCTTAGCAGCTCCTGCATATCAAAATGATGACAGCTTTAAAAGGATTTCCAGGCTTTCTAAGCCCAGACTTGTAATAATTTTGAAGGAAGCAAATGAGTGTTTAATACTTGTACTATCTGGTGGACAAGTCTGGTCAGTTGAAGTTACACCTCTCCAGGACTTGTGGCTTTTAAAAGACAAACAGCTCAAGTATTTGCAAAGAACGCTCCAAACTACAGAATCTCAATGAAAAAAAGTTGTGCCTGATCTACACTATATCACAAAAATAAGAGGCTTTGAACTCTTCTTCCAGAGGACTTTAGATAATTTCTAGCCTTTATTTGCCCTAAATCACTTGGGCAATCTGATAAGGATGCAAGTAAGAAACATTCCCTAAATAGCATGATTCAAAATGTTACTGTAATTCCACTAGATAAACCTAGTATTCCAACTAATAGAAGCATTCTTCATAGTGGTTCTCAAACACCTCAACTTCCCAGTCTAGAACCTACTAATTAGAACATTTCCAGGACACAGCATGCTAAGAGTGGTGCTTATTACAAAGCCTGACCAAAGATGCCAACTTTTGACCTCTAAAGTCTAAGTTTCCACTGTTACAAGTGTTGTGGCTGAAACAGCCAGAACCATCACCGTCATCTTTAAAACTGACATGGGTTAGACACAGATTACTTGAAATGCTGACTGAAAAAGGCTAGCAAATTACTCTCTTCATATTACAAATTCCCTGTGTAAATCAACCATCCATGAATGCTCATGCAAAAGTCAGAATTTCTTTGTTTCATTATTTAAGTTTATATTTATATTTATTTATCATTAGCTTTCCTGTGGATGCTAAGAGTTTTATTTGCAAGGACCAACTTTTGTCAGTCACTTTTCAGTGCTCTGGACACCCAGTGTGGAAGCAGTAACCAGTAAGGTGCTAATACACATCCCTATCTGAAGATTTTTGACTATTTGAGTAATACTTTAAAATGAGATTTCACATTTTAGTTTTAAATGTGGACAACATTCACAGAAAGAAGTAACCATGAACATACACCCAAACATGAAAAGATTTTTCACCATTGAGAGGTATAGGTACTAGAATAGACATTAACACATAACTGCCCTCTACTGGAACCCAGACAGAAGTACTTAAGCACCTCCATTTACCAACATCTGGGGAAAAAGAAAAAAAATAACAAACTCAAACAAACAAAACCACGTTTCTTTGGTTTTCAGAAAACAAGCATCTGTGTATAGACGCAATCAATCTTATCCCTAATGGCAGACATCCTGACTAATGAGGCTGGCCAGCAGAGAGGCAATCGTGAAACCCCTTCCTCCTTGTTTGTCATATTGTGGAGAAAAAACATCTGTGGTACACTTAAATCTTACCTATTCTTCATAGACCACACCTGAATTTAAGATGTGCCATTTATACCTCAAACTTTTCAGAAGCGTTAGCCAAGCAAATATTCTGACAGAATTTTATAACAGCCTTACTGCTGACCACAAGCTATTGAACATTCTTCCCCAAAATTTAACTGTTCTGTTCTTTAACTGAACAGAACATGGAATAAGCATCTGAATATAGGTCATAATGTGACTCAAAGCTTTAACAAGTTGATACATGTCCAGGGACAGACTTCTGCTTTTTCATTTAAGAAGGCTATCCAAAATGACTCCACACAAGAGCACTGGTCTCCTCCAAGCCACACCTGCCCACTGAAGCAGACAGAGCTAACCACTTAGAGAAAATCACTTACTAAATGCTGAAAATAAACTCCTCACTGCTCCAACTCCTGCACACTACGACAATGTTTAATGAAACTACAGAAGTTTAAGAAAAGTCTTAGATTGTAAAGGTATTCCTGTCTAGCTGAGACACTACATAGCTGTACATGCCACTAGACTCATTCCCCTCTGAAATTCAGCTCACCACCTTGCTATACATCAAGAAAATTCAGTGCTTTGTATTGCACTTCGATTCTGCTTTCTTCAGCCCTTTCTGGCGTTATCAGCTGACTTCCAGCCTTTTTTACTGCCTAAAAGGTAGTAAGCAAAATATTTACCTGTCAAGAAAGAGGATTTACTAGCCTTGTGTTCTTGAACAAAATACCTCTCCCCATACCGAGTCTGTCTGAAGAATGAGATACGGTCAACGTTTTAAATGAATGCAGGACTAACTACTTCTCCAAACCCTAAGAACTCTGTTGGTGAATTCTCAAGCCAGTACATGAATACTCACCATACCACACATCCCAGAATGATTTCAGAAAAGTATGTATAATACAACACAAGACTTATGACAGCAGATAAGCTTAGACATAGACTTGTAAAATTTCAGACGGATGTCAATCCAGATTAATATCAAAATTCCATGGATAATTGCAATTTAGGTCTCCAACTGCCTTTCCTGAAAAAGGCAATAACCAGGAGGGAAAGTTAACAAGTTGGACACAGTTACCGTGAAAAGATGGAGCACAAACTAACCCACAAAACGTAACAGTGAAAAGGCAAATGAGTGTTTTTAATAGACTGAAGCTATATTTTGAAGCAATGACAAAAAAGCCACCAGCTTCAGTCATACTGACACTAAAAGATTTAATTGTTTTAATACTGCACAGCAAAACAGCATGGTTTATTTAGAACAAGTGAAAAATGCTGTGCAAAGAAGCAGCATTTAACTTAAAATTTCAATCTTAATGAGACACTAAGAACATCACCTATGAGTGCAAAACAACTTTGATTTAAAATCTCTCACAAATCCATTAAAAAGCAGTATTTCCAATATATAGCACTGCCTAAGACATGGAATTGAACTGTTAAAGAGATCAGCTCGTCCTTCTCTGAGCCTCCTGCTCCCCAAAACTTTTCTGTTGCTTCACCTTTTCAGCTACAGACCTGATAAATACAACCTCAGTCATAAAACTAATAATACTGATTTCACCTCATACTCCCAGAAGATTGATTACAAAACCTAAAAATTACCTATGCACCAGCTATTTTATTGTATGACACATTGTTTTACATTTAACAAACTCACACTTTTCCCACAAATGTGAAACTTTAGTACTTTGCCATACCAAGCAAGAAAAACATCAAGTGGAAATACATTTAGTTTAGTCAAAGACTCTTTGCTCTGATTTCAGCCAAATTGCACCAAAACCAGTAAATAATAACAAAAAAAAAAAAAAAATATCAGTGAAGTCACATCACTATGCACTTTACAGCAGTAAAAAAAATGCACAAATTCAGCATTTACCATTGTGCCCCACACAAACCAGCAGTCCTCTGCAGACACCAACATCACAATATTATTAAATAAACCTGTAACACTTCTTTGGCTATAGAGTATATGGAGTCTTTTGCGGTTTTTAACTGTTCTAAACAATCCCCTTTAGTGATAAAGACGTCACTAACTTTCAGTCCACCTCAAAATATATTCTGAGTGGGCCCTATTCCCCATGAGCTACACACCATGACCTACGTAAGCCTTGAAACAGAAATCCATGACTTTTTTATGTAAGAATCGGCAATGAAATCACTACTCTTAAGGGAAACGTGTATCATGGAATCTGCACCAAATACGTTAAAGTTTTCTCATTTGGAAATAAAATTTTGTCTTCAAAATATCCCTACTTCACATGCATCTCCAGAAAACAGGCATCAAGAACTGGATCTGGTTTTCTCCTCCTCTAAATTTCTTAACAGGCCAGAAGAGAAAATGTTGAATGTTCACACTTCTGTTTGGTCATGTGCTCTTCAATTATTTATCTTCATTTAATTTAATTAGTTTTCCAAATTAGCTCCTAGATACTCTAGCTAATGAATTGGACATATGCAGGTAAACTAAATTGCTGAAGGAAGGCAAAACAGAATGAGACCAATCAGCACAATGAAGGTAAATATTAAAGCTTTTTAGTGATAAATCCATAGAAAGGCCTACTTAAAAACCACGGCATGCTTAAAGAAAAAACACTCTCTACCCTACCAGTAATGCTGGCTGTGAAGAGGACTAAGACCTTTTTCAAAATTCAACTCAGAAGAAGTTTGTATTAATATTCTAATGACTGCTTGTCAAAAATGCTGACAATGCAAACTAAAGAAACCTCCAATGCTATTGATTCAGGAGAGACCAGAGAGTAAAACTCTAAAGCAAGAACACCTTGTCACTGGGTAACAGAAGATACATGAATTGAGGTTTCCGATAAACTCCCAAGTTCCTAAAAATGAAGCATATAAAGCAAAACCTTTTCCTCTTCTTCTAACACCAACATTATCTTAAAAGTTATGAACTGATCAAGATGGGCTTTTCTAAACTTTGGTTCAACTTAGATGGCAGCCACACAATGAGCTGAACATGGGCCAAACTATTTTTAAGCAGTAACTTAGAAGCCCATTACCATATTTCAATAGGTTTTAACCCGCAAATTTATTAGGATTCATTACCTTTATCTGAATTTATGCAATTTAAACCAGTCCTCCTTTTAACAAAAAGTAACAATCTTCCCCCTAGCCTTTTAAATGGTTTCAGAATTTTCAAGGAAACTGGTACTCAAGTTATAATATTTTTACATTTACTTTAATAAGCTATGTGGAAGTTTGCTTTTTCATAAACAAAAGATAACTATTTTAGTTGCATGGCAAAATTAGTACTACTTTTGTTGCAACTTACTAAACCTTCAGCTTTATGCTAACAGCTGTATGAACATTTTTAATTGAGCGCAAGACGAGAGCCAAAACAAAATCACCACAGTCCAGAAGAGAGGGATATAAAACCATCTGAAATATTTAGCACCACTGAATGAATCATCTGAACATGCACCCTCAAAACAGAGGACTTTCTTTTGGGTCATGGCATGTGTAAAAAAAAAAAAAAAGGAATAGAAATAAATGAGGTTTGAAGAATGATCACAAGAGGAGCATGAAAAGTTTCCCATGCAAAAGGAATGAAGACAATAAGATGCACAATAAGATGCTCATCTTACAAAAGATCCACAAAAATGAATACGCAGCATGTTCTATGACAACGTGGTTCTCTCTCCCTCTCACTCATTCAAAGACAAAAAAGGCCTAAAAGGTCTTTCTTTTTAAATATTCAATTATACCTAGAAATACAGTTTAACCTGTGGAAGTTGCTGCCACATGAACGGAGTAAAAGAGTTCAGAAAATGAATATTTACTTTGGATAGCATTAAAAGCCTTAGGAGAAGTAATTAACGAAAACAGGTGCTGGCAAGGATATAAAGAGAAATCCTTCAGGGTAGAAGATAACCTCTAACTAATGGGAAACTGAGATTTTTTTTTTTTTTTTAAGCAAGTCATTTGACAAAGAACCTTTGTTACATTTCTTATACTTCCCTGACTGAAACAACAGTCATGATTGAACCAGAATACTGCACTAGACTGCACAATATTCTAATTCAATATTCCAATATATTTTAAATCACAACATATTTTAAATTTTTAATCTAGAGAGCGTTTGAGTCTTTTCATAATGCAAGAAGTTACCAGAAGACAAACTATTAAAACCAGCAAGCTTTTAGCCAACAAAATACCATAAAAGAAAAAATCTAGGCACCAAGAAAAAGCCTTTTAACACTCAAATTATCATATAGCAGTTTTGTGGAAAAACAAGTCTACATGCACAATTTAAGTTATATGGTAATTCATAAAAATACGAATAGCTACTTACCTACTACTAGCCCACACTCAGAACAAATCATATCACCAGCTCTGTAATCCTCTACTAAAATGGAATCTGGATGATTTGGGCAAGTCACTCTCGGAAGCACATCCAAACTAAGAAAAAAACAAAAATTAGAAGTATTATTTACTTTAATCAAGGAGGCTGCATATCCAAAAGTATTAAATCGTTCTTTTCAGCAAGGAACTCTTAACTATACAGAATTTACAGTGATCTGAATGATAAAATATTAATCTAAACACCTGAACTTTACCTTTTATTTAAATGCTGTAACACTACAGTTGATGATCAAGACTTCAGGTTATCTTCAATTCCAAATTTTTTGTGATATATCTTACAAGATACACCAAAACCACTTCAAATTAAAACATCAAAAATCTAAATAACAGACTTGATTACCTGTAGTCTAACTCACAGTCTACCACTAAATGAATTTCCAAAAATGTTAGTGGTGATTGCTTCATTCCAAATAAGCATTCTCACTCATTCTAATTGGATCAATATTACTTACCAGGTCCTTAATTCAGGAATTAGTGCATAGACAACATATATTTTTAGAAAATAGCTGATTCTATCACTGTTTTATTATTGTTATGTATGTGAAGAAAAAGTCCCCTTTTTATTAAGCAACTCATTAATTGTGAGAGATCTTAACAAAAAACAATCAGCTCATGAAGGGGATTATGTGACAACTGCTTCTGAAAAGAAGTATCTGTCTCTTTCACACCCATGCATCTTCAAGAATTACTGCAGATACAAAAAAACTTCCCATAAAGCACTAGCAATATTTAACACAACTGACTACAGAGTAACGACCAATTGCTTCTAACCAAATGTTTTTAAAGCAAATACCTCATTCAAGCTGCTAGTGACTGTTCAGTAATTCTGCTAAAACCCACGATTTCAAAATTAGAATAATAAATATTTACAATTGGGAGTCTGTATAATCAACAAAGCCATTTTGCTCAAGCTAAAAAGCAGAGGGTACGGAGGATGATCACAAAAATTTGTCACGAGGACCCGCCAACCTAAATCCGATTGTGCCAAAAAATAACTACTAATACTTTCAACTGTAGAAAACATCCTATTAAAATTTAAATTAATCCGAGTCCCCTCCTTCCCACTAGTCCATTACTTCAGGCTAATCTATACACTCCATCTTGATTTTTACTTTTTAGATATGTCTGATGAGTCAAAAGCATTGTCCTGGTTTCAGATGGAACAGAGTTAATTTTCTTCTTAATAGCTGGGATAGTGCTGGTTTGGATTTAGGATGAGAATAATGTTGATAATGCACAGATGCTTTAGCTGTTGCTAAGCCGTGTCTACACTAAGTCAAGGACCTTTTCAGTTTCTCATACTTCCCTGCCAGCAAGGAGGCTGGGGCCATACAAGAAGTTGGGAGGGGACACAGCCAGGACAGCTAACCCAAACTGGCCAAAGGGATATTCCATATCATATGATGTCATGTTCAACACATAAATTAGGGGGAAAGCTGACTGGGGGCGGGCCACTGCTCGGGGACAGGCTGGGCATCAGTCAGGTGGTGGCAAACAATTGTTTTTCATTTGCATCACTTGTCTTTCTTGGGGTTTATTTCTCTCTCTCTTTTTCAATACAAAGTATTATTATTATTATCATCATTTTATTTCAATTCTTAAACCGTTCTTATCCCAACCCATGAACTTTTTCAATTTTTCCTCTTCTGAGTCTCTTCTCTCCCCCATCCCACTGGGGGAAGGCGCGGGGGAAGTGAGAAAGCAGGTGTGAGGTGCTCAGTTGCCAGCTGGGGTTAAATCACGACAAGCACAAAAACAAATAAACAAAAAAACCCAAATATTTCCATCCAGTGACTGTTCAGAAAAATACCTAATACTTGAAACCAAAACTGAAAATCAACATCGCTATTAATATTAAAGCCTCCAGAAAGAGCATGTACACACAAGATCTTCAGGTGCAAATTATATTCAAAACACTACATAAAAGCTCTTTAAACTACTTTCCAAGAAGCAATGAGAAAACTATTCCCAGCCTATAGTTTCATATGACAAAACTGTTGACAAAGCGTGTGCAATCATCTGATGTTTGGCATCACGCAAAAGGCTAGCGACACACTAACCAAAAGAAAAAAAAATAATAAAATCCAGAAGCCTGAAAGAA
>KZ505681.1:976625-1011243 GCA_002844005.1 Limosa lapponica baueri | reverse complement strand
CGGCCTTGGGCGAGCTGCGAGCCAGCGCCCAGGCAGGAGCACGGCCGCGCAGAACGCCCCCGCCAGCCTGCACCTCACCGGGCTGTCACCCCTGCACCTGGGACCCCCCCCTCCGGATCCCCCGTTTCCGTCCAAACTCATCAGTTGTGTGAAAGACCGCAGAAAACGAGTTTAAGCAAAACTGCTGGAGTTTGCACAGAAGCATCTGGGTCACAACATGTTCTTGGCTGCTGGAGTGAGACCCAGGAGAGACTGATTTACAGAAAGAGGAAGAAAAGACAATTCCCCCTTTACTGGCATCAGCTGCTCCAGCTGTTCTGGTTTGCCACTCAGCTGATGCCACCATGAGAAAAACCCGGCCCTTCTGCAGGACCTGTGGGTGTCGGGCAGCTCAGCTGTGGCTCGTGGAAGCCCTTGGCAAACAGGGCCATGCACAGACACTCAGACAGAACCAGACGTACCTGTTGGTCCCTGTGGGTTCCCCATGTCACCCTACACATGATGAGATCTGCGCCCCTTCTGTCAACCCCCCTCACAGCCACCTGGGCAGCAAAGGTCAGGCCAAGGAGGACGAGAAACTTGCAAGAACTGATACCAGACCAAAGCCCTCCAGCACTGGGCTCCAGACCAGACTAATTCCCCAAGAGATTATACTCATGCAAAATTAGTCTGTGTATTGAGCAGCAACAACAGGTTTTCAAGCCCAAGTTGTAAAACAGCAGAAGAAAACCCTATTCCTATAGCATGAGCCTCTCCTCACTGATAACGAGAGGGATGAATAGGACAGAACATCTACAGGTTTTGGAAAGTGCCATTACTTCAGTGCATTAAAGGGATCCAGATTGAAGTCTCTGATGGCTGTAAATTAGCTATCAATCAGATACAAAGGACTGTTCATACCACGTCTCCGCTATATGGCGAGTATTTTTCAATTTGCTAGCTCAAAGAAGGACATTCAGCAGGGTTGAAAAGTTCTCTTAATACTTGCTAATATTAAGTCAAATTCATTATCACACAACTTCTAAACACTCTTCTGCCGACTGAAATGCTGTGTGCTGGGTGAAAATGAGCTAGTTTGAACTTGCCAACACATTCCTTAGATTTAAAAAATATATATACACCTTTTGTAATCAAAGGAAGCTGAACTATTAGAAGATACAGATGCTAAGATAGAAATTTAAAGCTTCTCTTTTCCCATTTGCAATGACCTTTTTCACAAATGCTCAATAAACCCAACAGATGAAACAGTAATGAAAAGAAAAAATAGTCAGTGTAGCTGTCAATGGGAATACAGCACACGGTGCTGAGTTTCCCCATAACCTCTGAAATGTGTATGTAGCAGTGTCTGCAACAGACGTGCCCCACCAGCACTGTCAGGCCCATCAAGCTTTCCAGGTTTGTCCTGGCTTCTCATATAATTTGTTCTATTACAAAGATGTTCTGCTGGCAATCATTGTCAACAGTGGGTCCCTCCTGACCCCATTCTCATTAACTAGAATCGAAAGAGTTTAATTTCCACCCACAAAAAGACAATCATTTTCAGAAATGTTGCAAAAAATACGATAGATCGTATCTCAGCATTGCTTTATTCCCCGTCTCCAGCAATTTTTCAAGCGCTTTGTCCACAAGCAGCAGAAAAAAGCGATTGATGTGACAGATGGGAATATCACCATTAACAGTCTCTGTCAACAACAGATCATTTTAATAACTTATGGAAAGTTCACCTTGCTGTCCCCAGCTGTATCTGTTCTTTCCCATCACTGTAGTTACAACAATAATCCTATTTTAAAACTTAATTGATCATTCAGGAGGTTCTTAAAATTTCACCCAAAGCATCTCACGCTAGCTACTGTCAGTAATAAAAATGTGTAATTAAACTCCAATTAAATTGCAATTCTTACATTGCTAGTATTACCAGCATCATTTCAACAACAATGCAATGGGATATTCACATGCCTTTGCAAACACAATGAACAGCACATTAATGAAAACAAGTCACTGGCTCTTACTTGTATGTCTAAAGGTCCTTTGTAATGGTTTGTTGATTTAGCCAACGGGCATTTTGTTAAAATAGCAGATGTCAGTCAAATGCCTCAAAGGAGCAAATGAAGGAAACAACAAATAGCCAGAGCAGCTGAATTATGCTTGGTATGCTGCATCTGATGTCTTCAGACATTTGATGAAACAAAAAGACGACCACGTTACAGCACCTGGACAAAATAGGAAAAAGGAAATTTAAACTACTGAAGTCTCATACAATGCGTCCTATAACATGAGGGTCATGGTTTAACCCCAGACGGCCACTAAGCACCACACAGCTGCTCGGTCACTCCCCTTCCCTGGGTGGGATGAGGGGAGAATTGGAAGGGTAAAATGAGAAGGCAACTTGTGGAATGAGATAAAAACAGCTTAATAATTAAAATACTACTAATAATAATTTAAAAAATTAAGGAGAAGAGAGGGGGGGAAATATCAAAGAGATAGGAAAATGAAAGACAAGTGATGCAAATTAAAACAACTCTCACCACCAAGCGACCGATATATGATCTGGAAGATCCCTTTGGTCAGTTGGGGTCAGCTGTCCCAGCTGTGTCCTCTCCAAGCTTTTTATGCACCTCCAGCCTACTCACTGGCAGGGCAGTCTGAGGGGCAGAAAAGCCCTTGACGCCGTGTCAGCACTGCTCAGCAGCAACTAAAACAAGTGTGTTATCAACGCTGTTCTCAGCACAAATCCAAACCATCACCCTATACTAGCAACTATGAAGAAAATTAACGCCATCCCAGCCAAAACCAGTACACGAGTAAGGCTCTGCACCTATACACAACGTAGAGCTCTCTTGAAACATCAGCCATCTGTGTGTCCCAGCTCAAATTTGGTGCTTTAGCAGGTGAGTTATTAGCATACTCATGAGGTATTTGGAACAGTCAAACATAACCACAGAAAAATTATTTTGCTATAGTTTTATTCATTTCCTCTTCAGCCCTGCATATCATTTTTCTCTCATGCACATTCTAGACTGATTTTGCAAAGGGTGTCCCAGTTGCCAATGAGAGTCTTTTGGAAGAGTCTTATCTTCAAGAGAAGCATCATGCAATGATTTTTTAAGCTTTTTATATATAACAATGATGAAAATAATATTACTTGTGTAAGGCTTAATTGCATTGAGAAGCACCTCTTTCAAGGACAAGAAACCAAAATTCAAGTATTTTATTATTTTGTATCATTTCAGAGGCTTAAGAAATTAGAAAATTTTGATTCATATAATCATACAAACATTTCATAGAAGCCTATGTTTTTACCATGTATTTATGCTAGAAAAATCTGCTTAATTTTATAAAAGTTTACTTTTCAATTAAAGCAACAGACTATTTTACATTTTCCTTTCCCAAATTATCATGCAGCTCAACACAATATTGTACTGCCCTCTTAGTTCCTGCAAAGCACAGCTCCCCAGTGCAACTTAAATAAACAGATTCTAAACTCCTTGTAAAAGAGTGTAGATTTCACAGAAATTTAGTATCTTAAAAAAATAGTTCCTCCTGAAATTTAACGTAGGAATTTCCAAATGAAATTCATGCTAAAATTTCAGTTATGTCATTTTACCTACTAAATTGATTTTTCTACACAAAGACTGACTACACACCACCTTAAAAAGACCAGCCAACCATTTTCTGGTGAGATCTGGGGAATGGCAGTGCAAGACAGCCACAAGGACTACAGAAGTCCCAGCTACCGGACTCCCCAAAGCCCAAGACCAAGAAGTACTCATGTAAAAAAAGCCTTGCAGCAGTTCTCACAGTCCAGTTTCTATACTTTTTTTCAGGCCCTGGCCATAGTCACAGTCTGATGGAATTCAGTTAAGATTCCAGCTGTGTGATCACGGAACAAGTAAAATATTTGCAAAACTAGCTATTGAGTCTGTTCAGTTTTTCCACCAAAAGGCCTGTGGGAAGAATATAGAAACAACAGGGAGACCATAACACACAGCCATAAAAGGTTAGCTACCTGAATTAGCTTCTAGTTGAAGATCCATCAACAGATGAAAAGATTGCAGAGAGAACTGAAATCAGAGGCAACTAGAAAGGAATCCTCCATATTGATCTCCTTTGAAGCAGTGGTTTATCAACTGAGCCTGAAACAAAGTTAGTTCACCTCCACAGCACAGTATTAGGCCCATCTCCATGCTCCCCCTACATCTAAAGAGTTTGAAATGTTTGGTGTGAAGGTCTGAATGTTCTGAACATGCTAAAAAAAAGGATAACAGGATTAATTATGTCACTGTACATCTGATTGTGAAGGACCCTCTAAAGCAAGGTCTTTTATTTTGCTTCATAGATTCATCCATGTAATAAACAAATAAATAGGTATACACAAGTAAATAGAATTCTAGAATAGAATTACAATTTTATTGAGGACTGATTACTTTCAGAACAGCACATGTGACTATTTTGGGAAAATAAAATAGTAATTATGCAACTTAGCACTTTTCAATCTTGCCTATAGTATAAACACTGTGCTGATTTAACTCAATCACTTTATTTAAACTGATGCAATTTGTGCATAGACAGGGTAGCTAGGTATGTATGTAGAAAGTCACTGCAATTATCTAATATGAGGCATGTCTTAATTTTCCTCCACTGCAGGCTACTGGGTTTCACAAGCCATGATGTTTAAGTCTCATCCCTAGTTCCTATACTATCTCATACCAAAACCACCTCCCACTTTTTTCTTATAAGTTTTAAAATACCTATAGCATCTATTTATTTTACACAGTCTTACAAATTTTTGTCTTTCAGTAAAAGAAGTGAATCCAATAGATTTTTTTTTTTAGAAAAAAAGTAAATGATTTTGAAGAGACTGAAAATAACATCTTAGTTGAATTACACATGTGTCAGTAAATCATTGTTTTAACTCCTCAGCAGGTGGCAGCACAAAGTTATTTACAATGTCATATTAATTCCGTATTTTATTAAGTAATTTGTTCTTAAATTTGCAATAAACCCCTACTATTAGATAATTATACCAGATGGAAGAATTAATAAGAAAAATCAGGCTGTCTGTTTATTCCAGTTCTTCAGGATTGCTTCAGCTGCATCTAGGGTGCTGTCTTTCTGCAAAACAAGGAATATCACTATTATTGCAAGCGTGGTGTTCTTGAAAATAGAGTAGCAGTCATGGTTATATCATCCCAAATCAGTATTTGGCAGTTTCACTTACATCCCATAAATATCTCTCAGTTTTTCATTAACATTATAGCTACAAATCTAGACTACACAAAGAATTCAATGCTGATTCCTTGCAAATATTTATTAGGTATATTTAAAAGATAACATATTTTCTCAGCATTCATACTATTCAAATTTAACAAAAGCAGTATTTCTTAGATAAATGCCTGGCATTTATGCAGTGATGTACTTGGCAGCTCTCTATTGGAGACATGCTAGCATAGTTTCCTAATCTTTATGTGTACAGTTACGATTTTAAAATCTCTATGCAACCAAGTTTTGCTGTGAACTACTTAAATATAATCCCTCTAAATATGGGTAATCTAACCACGGGCCAGTTGTGCGGCCTGGCTACAACCTGTTGAGTCATACAAGTAGTCTTTAACTTGACATGATTAGTGCTGTTCATGCTGGGCAAGCCACATTTACAACCAGCAAGTTTCATCCTGGTTGTCACTGGCTCAGTTTCTGTCATAGTCTTTATATCTCATCAAAAGAACTAAGTAACACAAGCAGAAGCTCCCCTTCATTACTGGTTCAAGCTGAGGCTCCGATCTTTATACTAGAACAGTTAAGGAGCTGGACATGTTCCATTATGCTGACTTTATCACAGAACAATCAGGAAACATGTTAGGGCTGCGGGCTTATCAAAGCTGATGCACCTGTCCCCAAAGTCTGTCAGTCTTTTCAAGAACAGATTCAACAGGAGGAAGAACACGTGAAAAGGAGGTGCTCACAAAATGGCAAAAGTCATCCAACTCAAAAAAACCCATGTAAAATAACTTCCTGTGTCTTTGTTTTCTTTTGTAATTTGGAGCTCGTGTGAAACCCTATGTACTTTTCAGGCAAGTGAGCTAAACTTGAAGGTGACCTCTTCACTGTTTTTGTTGTTGGAAACTGAATGGGCATGGGGTATACCACTCTGCTATACGATTCTTCTTTTTTCTGGATAATAGAATCCAGCTTAATTCCTCAGCAAAAAAACAGCTGAAGCTACTTGGTGCTGAATTTTACACCAAGCTAACTTTCTAATTCTAAGACCATCCAACTCAGTTTCTTGCAGACTTCTGTACCGCATTGATTTTTAGGAGTCTTAGGTCTTCCCGGGTCACAAGTTTACCTTAATGAAGCAAAAACGTATATATTTTTCAAACTGCCTTTTTGTCTCAGGACCACAGAATGCTGAAAGAGGAATTGCTGACAGTTTCTGAAACATAAAACAAAAATATTATTTGCTTATTTTATATATGTATTTAAAAATCTGTTTTAAGCACAATGATTTTACTATTCCATTTCTTGACCTCTCCTTCCCAGCTTGTGAGGGAAAGACAAGGTTTGGTTTTGTATGCACTAGCTAGGCTTAACTAAATTTGAATTACTTTTCTCAGGCAAAACATTTCAAAGGTACTTTTGTACAACTAGCATTTCAGCATGCTGAAAGAACTGGGACATAACACAAACCTGCAGGGTACATTTTCAGCATATTTAGCAATATTTTAGCCACATCATTATCAGCAGTTATTATAAACCAAATCACCAAATAATATTTTTCAATCACCAAATAATATTATCACCAAATAATATTTTGAATGGAATTATCTCTACTACATTATTTAATAAGTACCATTGCACTGCTCTTGCTTTCAATAGAAAAAAGCATTTCTAAAACAAGAGTATGACCAAGACACCTTACCTTAGACCTTATCATCCATTTGACAAACTTATAATCATAAGGTTGTTTCTCATCTACATCAGAGAGATCCACATCTAAAAAAAATTAAATTTAAAACAAGCATGTTGTAAGATTTCCTAGACTCCATTGGGAAGGCATTCATTAACAGCACTTTATTATAGTTAATATTTAAAAATAAAGATGTATGCTTTTATTTTAAAATATAATTTAAAAAATATACTATAACAATTAAAATAGGTCAACAGATCAAACCTTTCCATTCTGACCCGAGCATCTGCTTTCCATCCAAAGCAAATTCAGACACATAGCTCGGAAGAAAGCTATGCAGTACTCCAAGAAGTCCTCAAGTCTGCGTTATTGAGTGATCAGTACTGCAGAGGGTACCGAAGAGCGTACTTATTACATACACAGCAATAATCACTGCAACTGCAGTTTTCTCATCTGTGAAACTGGGGTAGCTAAAACTTCCTGACACATGGGAGCACTGTGAGGTCCAGCTGCGTTTAAGCATTTCTGGGTGAATGACAAGTGCCATCAGGATCAGTTAGTGAAAAATGTGGAACTAGAAAACGTTCCCCTGTGTGAATTCTTCCTCCAAAGTTACCAAAACATGAATTTCCAAAAGGTTTTGTAAATTTTGGTAGTATTTTGCAGTGTTTAGAAATCAGAATGCCTCAAAGAGCCTTCAGGGTATGACTTCAGATTAAGATAAATAAACAAACAAAAACAGAAAGGGGAAGGTACAAGTGGTTCGAACTCAGGATATTAAGCCAGGTGCTTGGACCTTAAACTTTTTTCATAATCATAGACCGTTTGAAAATAGAAATTTTTATCTACTTCCTTTATCCTCCCTAAAACCTTGCCTAAGCTTTGCAAAACACAGACAGTAGTTAGGATCACAAACAAAGGCTTTGCTGAAGCTTATAAAATCTAACACCCAGGCAAAGGTCAAAGAGAAATTTCAGTCCCAATTAGTACTCCTGACAACATTATACAAATGTGAAATGAGAATACAGTTTAAAGTGAAAGTTGCATTTTCAGCTTAACTATAATATTTGCTTTCCACACCCTTTTTAATAAACTCCATACTAACTTAATGTAGAAACATCAACAATCATAAAGTATCCTCCATCTGGAATGACAGGCTTTAGTCCAGCTTCTTGAAGTAGCTGAGCCATCCGATCACGCTTGCTTTCCAGCTCTCGAGCCAGGGAGTAAAAATAGCAGTCTGGGTCATCCATGCGTTTATAGTCTATCCAAAATGCTTGCGCCAAAGCCTCCTGGAAACATAATCAATGTTCAAAGTACTCATGGACACTCAGTAAATTCACAGATACTCACACACTTCCGACTGAAATCACATGGATTTTTCCATGATTCTGGGCCTTATTAAGCAAATTAGCATATACAAATCACACAAGCTACAGCCAAGAGTGTAATTTGTTTGTTACTTTGTGCTGTGGCAACACCCAAAGCACCCTATCATTTGCTAGGCACTAATCATATACAGAAGTCACAGTCCTTGACACAAGGGTTTACTATCTGAACTGAAGCTAAGTTTACATTATTGATAATAACGTATCATAGAATACTAGAACTAATAGACAGAGATAATGCTTGGTAAAACAAGACCTTATTGCAACAACTTTTATTTGTATTTGCTAGGAAACCACTAAGATTGTCATATTTTATGCAAGAAGCAGCAGTTTGTAGGTGAAAGAAGAAAATCTGCAAGACTGTGATTTATTTTTTTTAAATGTCTGGTGAACTGACCAAATTTGTCTCTTCTTCTTGCACTCCAGAAGATATATTTTGACTAAAAAGTCATTGTTGTGATTATTATTACAGTGAGTCCTACAGTTTTGCTACACCAGAAAATAACCTCCCCTGCCGCATGTGTACCTACCTGTAATGGAGTTGGGCAAGTGTACAGTGTGTTCTGGTGAACAACTTGCAAATGCTTAATCAGGTTCTGGGGCCCAATAGACCAACCAAGCTAAGAGAAGAAAGCGTGCATATGTTAGACTTACAGCAATGGTGTTACTAAAAATTAACAAAGAATTAAAATTAGCCAATGTCTCAAGTTTTTCTATTTTAAGAATTGGTAGTGATTTGATTTTAGTAAGGAATTCAGAAAAGAGCTGTTTTACACAAAGGTTGCTGAATGACGCCCTTAAAATTTTAGATTTGAGAGACAAAAGTTATAGTTTCACTTATCCCTATCTCTCATAGGGTCCTGAGCAAGCTTTTAACTCTTCATATAAGAAGGGTTAGAAATCAAAGTGAGCATTTATTAGGAATCTCATTCCTAATTGTTTTAGAATCTTTCCATCCCATAAGCTCCTGTGTCAAAGGTGGTTTGAGCATAAAACAAAAGCTCACTACTGAAATCACGTATGTCATGGTTCAGTTTCAACACAGGGGATGAAGAAGAAAGAATTTAGTCACCAAATGGTTAAATATTTTTGTTTACTTTCTGATATGTAAAGTCAAGCAAAACATTATCATTAAATATTATACAGAAATATACACGATTCGAAAACATACCATTACCACAATCTGAAAATATCACCACAAAACTCAAAAGTTAAAATATAATAATATCCATGTTTTCTCCACAAATCTTGTCTGGTTTTGAACAAATCATACTGTATTTATTTTTTTAGTATTGTTTTCTCACAAGAGCTTATTAATTGAGAGACAAGAAGAGAATTAAAACATGTGTGTTCAAGATAGGTGATTGCTCCAACTGAATGCTATCTTCATGCTTTGGAGACATGGAGATTTGCCAGAAGCTTTCAAAAGACAGGTCATAAAAACGGAGACTTTTTTGGTGTAATAAATGCATTCTGTAATTTATATAACTGAACTCTTTTATATTGATTCTTCTTACCTTCCAGCCAGTTACACTATATGTTTTTCCAGCACTTCCTATAGTTATTGTTCTTTCCCACATACCTGGCAACGTAGCTGTATATAAAATAAAATTAATTGGGTACAGGTGCACTCACATATTCCATGTAGTTAGAAAAACTGTACTGCCCTTATCTCAGAGCTATATGTTGATATATCATTGCAGCTTATTAAGCAAGCAATGAGAATATTCTAAAATTATAGCAATTGTAACAAATGAGAAAGGATATATGGGCCAATGCTTTTTGGCATGAAAAGAAGGTAAAGGAAAGAAGAAGCAGAAAATGAGAGGCACAGTTTGTGAAAACTACGTTAGTTACCCTCAGCTAAAATGTATAATTTTACATAAGAAAGATATGATCTAAGAAGTGGATATCCATTCATGTCAAGACAGCATTATTTCTGATGCCCAATAATAGCACTATATACAATATTAACTCTGGCACTGCAAGCCTTTTTAATAGAATTTTCCAGCGTCACTGGCTGTCTCAGACATCAGAAAAAGAATTACTAAGACTTCTAACCCACCAGAAGAATTAGAAAACCAGCAGAGTGAGTAAATAAATTATGTTTTGTTATATAATCTGAACAGGCCTGGGACTGACTGACAACCGCAGCTTGCTAAGGATGTCTGCAAGGATTAAGCGACGCATGGAGGCCTATCTCTGTCTCTGTGTTTGCATCTGGTAGGAGACCAAAATCCTTTGTTTCCTTTCCAAGGGGATGACAGATCAAAGGTCTCTTCCCATAGTTTGCATTTTTTTTTCTGTACACTGCTTCAGAGGAGCTCTACTTGGACTCTTTAACTTAATTCATTTTCAACAGAAACAGATAAATCAAGACACGCTTAAGTCTGAGACACAAAGTTAAACACGGTCGTACCACTACTGCAATTACAGTGGTCAACAACATCCGGCTCCACCTCATCTGTCCACTAGAACCACTACCAATGAACCTGTCAGTTGTTAAATCCCCTCTCTAGGGAGACCAATGAACAAAGATTTTCCAAATAAAACCAATGAGTTTCATAAGGAAGTTTTTTGCAGCAGTTTTCTGCATTAGACATGGTATAACTCTTTGCAGTTATTCGAAAACAGGTATTATATTTTTTCGAGCACACTTGCCAAGAAGTGAAACAGAACAGCAGGAAGGAAAACTGATATTTCTATTAGCCCACCCACATTCACTCAACTGCTCTGTGACCTTGAAAACAAAAAGGCAGTTTGAACAGATTATCTTCTAGCTAGCTAAGTCAAGAGCATAGATACATCCTAAAGGCAACCAAACTAGCTCTCTTGGACTGCAAAAAGAACTGAATTTCAAAGCTAATGCCCTCTAGTGAGCCCGTTTTGCCACACAGTCATAGGAATTTGACCTTGGAGACGGAATGTAACAGCATTTCAAACAATGGCAGCAGCAAAAGGGCACAGGGGAAGAAGCAGCCCTATAGCTTTTACGAGCAGCAAGTTTTAAACAGAGAGGGAAATTCCTCCATACCATATGGCAACATCATTATATGACACCATAACCAAGTCTGACTACAATTTAAAACTAATGAAGTGCAAACTAACACATGTAATAAGCCTGTTACCTGGGATGGCACTCAGCTTGTTGAGAGGCTTGTTCAGAATCCTCAATTATAAGATGCAATCTCTACATCTGCCAGTGCAACCCTAATCGTTACTTAGAGGAGGTCCATGGTTTTATGGAAGTCAGATAATGATGAGAAACATGATGAAGTGCTCTACGCTACAGAAAACTGCTTCAGTGACAGCACAAAGACGGTACTAATTTTATGATCTGTGGCAAGCAAACCCTGTTAAACTGTATTAAGGAACCACCATCAGGCCATGTAAATTGATGCAATATCCATTGTGCATCTCTCACTAAAAAAGTGTCACTGCATTTGATGGAATATGTAGAGGTTAATATGCAAACACAAGAGTTTTTAAATAGTGAAATAACACATTCATTTTTTCTTGTGGGTTTTTTTTTTTGTAGGTTTAAAAAAAATTAATCTAAAAAACCTAAGTTAAGAAGAGCAGATCTTGTTTCTTTTACTGAAATAATGTTATTGTTTACAGTGTTACCCTGAAGGCTTTATAGGCATTTTAACACTAAAGTTAAATACCATTATGGGAGGTGTTAGAGAATATGTTCCTAAACCAAGCTAACTGTCCAGGCTTTAACTTGCATTATCATTATGTGGCATTTTTACATTTTATGCTAAACTACAGAATGCCTTTTGTTTGACTGGAAATGTTTTGGTTTGAAGCATTAAAATGACAATACTGATATAAACAAACAATAGTTACTGTGTCTTAAAAATTCACCACCTGTCCACTAAGACAAAGTGTAACTGACAACACAAGTGTTCAGCCCCGCTGCCATCGCAAAAGAAAATGGATTACCTTACACTACCCCCAGAGATTTTGGTTCTGAGGACGGCTATTTGCATGAAACCACCTGGTAAGCACATGAAGAAAGCTTTAATTTAATTCATTTTACTTTGCAATTGGGACATGATAAGCTACACATGATCAGTGACTGTGGTAACTTGTTAGGAAGCACTGACTCAGATTACTATCACATGAATGTACCCAAAATGTTCCCCTTCTTCCGTGTCTGAAGGTCTTTGAGAAAGTATCACTATCAAGGCACCACAACAGCCGTGAAGTCAGGCCACTTTCAAAACAGACTCATAGCCTATGCATGGCCAGTACAATCATGTATTCCAGCTGTATAATGAGCAACTGCGTAGCTGAGCTAATAAGTACTGCAAGGTCAGTTTAGATATAACTTCCTTTTTATGAATTATAAGATTCAGTTTTTACAATGATGTCACCCCCACTAACAGAAAGTTTCTTTTATTGCCGCTCTACATATATGGAATTGAAGCATAGAAGCAAAGTTACTCAGCATTCAACCAGTGATAAAACCAGGAAAAGCTAAGCTTTTTCATGTCTAAGTTATGTCTCTTGATTTCATTGTTTAATCTCAACTAGATGTCTCTATTGCACATGACTGAAATGTGCCCTCATTATGACATAGAGTACATCATAACAAATAGTTAATGTGAGATGCTACCATCAGAAACAAAATGTCTGTAGGTATAAGGAGGCAGTTTTGGACTTTAACCAACTCAAATACATCACAGATCCAAACCAAGACCACCACACTGGAAACTTTTACATAAATGCTCTGCTGTAGCGTTACAGGCTTGGGGAAGGAGTTGAGCAACCTGCACTAGATTCACTTGTTCTGACACAGCGGGAGTGATTACACTTACTTCAGTGAAATTTGGATCAGGAAGTAAAACAAGAGGGACAGCGACGTAATTTCTGGTTTGTTCTTGCAATGGTGCTTTACCCCTGTAACAACACTGCCTGGAGACTTTAGCATGCTCCCACACTGCCTATGCAGCGATTTACTTCACTGTATTCAATGTCCATTATTTAACACTGTCTCTGCACTTCGGAGGGACAGTGTTCGTGCACTATCTCCACATTAACCTTTAAACTTTTTTTTTCTAAGTAGTGGAGAAAAAATAAGGGTGTTCCTCATTACGCATTTCCCACATTGATTATCTCTACAATTCTTTGAGAAGAAAGTTTTAATCCCTGTTCCTTCTGTTAGTTCTTTAGGAAAGCACAGTCCAATGTACATACATGAACAGCAGTTATACTTGTCATGGCCAACAAAGTAACTGAATAAGGATGGGGTATTCAGATCATGACAAATGCTTTATGAGCATCAGTCCCACTGGTTTCTATGGATATCTGCTCCAAAGTCACTTAAGAGATTTTGGAAATTCTATTTGGAAATTATGCTTTAAAATATTTTTCAGAAAAGGGAGAGGGTCTCCTACTTCTAGTCTAAACATTGTAAAATAGTCAAAGCCTGAAGTCTGAGCTCCTTCCAGCAACCATTACCTCTGAGAGGCACGTTTACAACATCACCCCACAACCACTTCTAAGATGCCACAAAAAATCAGTACCTATTTTAATGTGTTTATTTCCTTTATACACCATCCATTCATACACCTCATCACTGATGCACAGCGTATCATGTTTAATACAGAGATCAGCTATTACTTGGAGCTCTTCTCTGGTAAACACCTAGGATACAAGAAAGTAAGGGACCATGCATTAATCACAGTATTTAAGGAATACTCTGAAGTTACAACAGTGTTAAAGCAGGACTCTTACCTTGCCTATAGGGTTGTTCGGGGTATTCAGAATAATTGCTTTTGTTTTGGAATTAAATTTATTTGCAAGTTCAGCAGGATCTAAGACCCAATCAGCACTAGATGTAGAGTTTCCATCATTTTTCTAAAAAAAAAAAAACAAACCCCAAAATAACCCAATAAGTTTATGCGTTACTTGAATACAACATGTCACAGCCTAAACAGAGATGCCCAACTTATCACTCTCAGACACTTTCATAACAATACTTGACAACCTATCCAATCTGTCCTGCTCTCCCGGGCAAAGGTACTTCTAGGAACAGGCAGGGAGCCTAAGAGCAAGGTAAATTATTATGACAGCAGCTGTCCTCTCCCGGTCACTGTCTGTCTTAAAGCCTCCCCAGGAACTGGTTTCCAGGATCTGGTTACACGCACACTGATTATATCAGTATGTAATGCAGGAAGCCCAGTCACATGACAGGAGAGTTTGTGGTCTTCCCAGACACTAGAACAAGTGTGTGCATGCTTCGCTGGAAAGACTGATCATCACTGGAGAAATTCAAGATCTTTTCCTCCTCTTTTTCCATATGAAAATGGCCAAACAGTTAAAAATCTCCACCACTGAGGCTCTGGAGTTGCTGTGGTATTTACAGAAGGACAACAGAAGTTTAGGCCAGTTGCTACGGAGAACAAAGAGCATGGCCACACTAACTTTCTGACACCTGCACATTACTGGGAGAGGATCAGACAAAAAACAAGGGTGTGAAACAGAAAACACTCGGAGGAACCCCGTCATTCAAAACGTTCCTAGAAGTGGGCACCCAGCAGAACAATCTCACCTGCTCCCACTGCAGTCCTGGCGGTTTTCTCACTCTGTGTTGTTCTGATTTCATGGTGTTCCTGGAACAGTCCTGCCTAAAGAGCCCCTCAGCACTCCCCATGCAAGACTGCCAGTCATCCAAGGCAACGGTAACAGGACCAACCCTTTGCATCCAGAACAATCCTTGCAAGCTGCCAGCACAATGCTAGCAGTGCCAATTGAAAATTAACCCATACCAAAATTACTCTTTTTTACCAATGAATATGTTTACTGCATGATTGCTCCTTATTTAGTAAGCAGATTTTGGAAAAGAAATTACATTCTGTCATTGTAGGAGTTGCTGAAGGGATTAGAAACCAAATCTTTTGAAAACCACTAGATACAGAAATTGCACTGATATGTGATCCTCTTTCCATTATTTACACTGAAAACATTCTCTGATGACATCCAAAAAAAGGAATTTTGATCAGCTTTCAGAATGCACAGATTAAAGTAAACAAGAAACATTGTCCCACCTTCTCCAGCAGTAGTAAAATAGTCTATCTGCTTTGGATCGTCATTGCCTGAGACCTATACTATAACAATCTGTCTCACTTTTGTGTCATTGGATATTATGAAAAACTATACAGAAAAGCATTGCCAGGACGTTCATCAAACTATATATGATAAAACATTTTTAAAAAGCTACTCACATATCTCAGTGGGATAAAAACAGGCTTTGCACCCGCCATCTTTACCATTGGTTCATAACAGTCATAAAATGGCTCTATTATTATTACCTGAAATTACAATTGTCAGTATCAGAAACAGAGAATTTACCATGCACAATACAGTCACATTTCCAGATTTACTTTGGTGGTATAACTTGATAATGTTTCGGGCACTCCATCCTGATCTAACGTTGAGGAATGTTTCTCCTTTTGGAACATCATATAACAATACCGTTAGCCTAAGTATGATAAGCACTACTCATTGTGACAACACACAAGCTTTTTTTCTATACTTACATGTTACAAGCATTAAGATACAATATTAGGAACGTTTGGGTCCTGCACAGAAATTTTAAAGTGCAAGGCAGAAATGCAAAGATGGGAGACAGAAACAGCATATTGCTGTACAGCCGCCCTAGTTCCGTCCATGAAATTCCAGGATTTCCAAGTATCTAGAAATCCCAGAAGAATGGCTTCAGCCCTCAAATTCTATCAGAAGAAAATTTTCAGGTAGAAAAAGAGGACAAAAATCAAGGAAAAAAAAATCCCAAGGGCTAATAGCAGAGAACTGTTACAAAAAAAACAGAAGTGAATATCAGAGCAACAGAAAAGGAAGAAAAAATACAAGTGAGAATACATTATACAAGCAAAACCAACAAAACACTGAAAGCAAAATGCATGACAACATAAGAAGTTCTTGTCCACTACAGATACAAACAAATATCCCCCCAGATGTCTTTTAATATCATTGTCAAAAAGGCAGACACCAGTAGTGAAGAGATGAACCGCCACAGCTAGCAAATTAACAATCCTTTTTTTCAAGGACTGTTCTGCTACCTATGCTTCTACCATGCAATGGTCCAAAACGGAACTTGATATACAAAGGTTATTCAAACAGCCAACAGCACTTGGTGCCACCCTTAGTCTTCTGTTGCAGACAACAGCCCGCAGGTTTTCTCAGTAAGAAAGCAGCGTGTATTGTGTCACCTAACAGTCATAGTGATAAAGAAACTGCTACAGGTACCATGAGCATGAAAAGGGGTTTGTAAGTTCGTGAATGATAGGAAGACATCCAAAGGATAGTCTCCTGATTGCAGCTTCTGGATCTGTCAGTCAGATGTGCAACTGTAACAAGTCAAATTAATGGAGATCAGAAAGAAGCCCCAACATGAACTTACATTTAAAAGAGGATGAATAAAAAAAACAGGCAAAGTCTCATTTCAGTGAGTATATGTGAACATTTCAAATAAAAACTTACTTCATCTCCCTCTTCAATTAATGCCTGTATTGTACTAAAAAGAGATCCATAAGCTCCCACGGTCACCAGGATATCTGTGAGAGGATCAATCTTCCGTCCACAAACTCTCTCATACACTTGAGACAAGGCTTTCACCAGCGATGGATGTCCCTGTTTAAAGCAAACAAATGCAACTGATTGGTGTGTTATTGACAATGTACAAAGCCTATATTTGGGGGGTCTTCCACATATATCAAAACAATACATTTTGAAATAGAAAAATACAAGATGAGCCCTCAGTGTTAATGGCTGTTAACACATAGCATGGTTTAAAGTTTCTGCACAGTAGGGAAGAAAAGTGGTTCCAATTTATTCATATCTACTAGGAATTTTTTTTATATCTGATGCTTTTTAATTTCTATCTTATTATCATATCTCAGGATAGCTCCAGGTAGCCTATAGGAGAGCTAGGACAAGAGACAGGACATAAAAAGGGAATACTCTGACACCAATTCATCCTCACCTCCTTTAAAGTCTCTTTCCTGCTTGCCCATATTTCTATCTGAAGCTCCTTCTGTTTCTTTCCTTATCTTTCAGCTAAAAGTTATTTGGTGCACGGGAAATCTTTTTACTCTGTTCAAATACTGCTGATAAACAGTACTTGTGATCAGAATGAGGATTCCTACAGTCATACCCCAAATCTCAGAGCACTGTTCACTACTTGTGTCCCCTCCAGGGACATGGTGGTTAACATACTCTTCTCAAAATGTGCGAAGAATAAGAAAACAAGCATGTGACAAAGATGATACACAATTTTGTTTACTCAGGAAGACTACAGGTTTCATGCTGTGAAAATATTTTTTTCTTTTTGAATGTGGTAGAAATATAAAACAGCTCAGTGAGAAAATGTAACTATGTAAGAAAAATTCTTCTCTAAAATATTGAACATTGTACATCTACACACAAGCCATAAAACCACGAACCCTTCTGTAAACAAGAACATTACCATAAATTAAGGCTTACAAGTCATTGCTGATTCAAATGACAGCCATTTCTTGTCACGAGTGTGTCAGCTACACAGGAATGCTGCACCACTCAAGTCACGTTACGTCACTCTACAGGCCATAGCCCTACAGTCAATGAGAGGTCCAAGCGCAGCAGAGAGCTGAGACAACATCTCAATTATCAGATGGATGTGCATCATTCATACTCATCCCTCCCATATTTGCTACCACAAATTCTTGTGCTCAAAGCCCCTACAAGCGCAGAAGTTTGCAGAGAAAGTGCAGAGGCTGAAGATGGGAATATTAGTAAAAATTCCTCATTAATTACTAGAGTATAATATATCTGCAAACATTCATAATTATCATGGGAATTATCAAACTATTTGGAAATAAATAACAAAGTGACAGAAGTAAATATTGAATAATTGCATGCATCAGGAAAATTATATTTATGCTTGATTAGCAAATTGGTTTAGAGAGTCAGTCTGTGAATATTCGCTGGAGGGTAAACTGTAGCTCATTCTCTCTGTAACCTTTCCCCCTGTGCCAAGGCTCGCCCAAAACCTTGTCTGCCTGGTGAGCAAAGACTTTTCAGGTACCTTATCATGAGTGATTAAGACACTAATGCTTAGCCCAGAAATTCACTAAATCCCAGCCATCTTTTGTGTGTGTCTGACACTAAATAATTGCTTTATGCTTTCAAGTTTATATATAGGTTTACAGATATATCTCTCTCTCTCGTACTTGCAGGGACTCTTTGCACACAGCAAAAGGTGATTAAACAAAGTGACCCAAAGAGGGATGGTATGAGACTACATTCATTGGGGATTTTTATATTTCTTTTCTTTCTATTCTCATCAGGGCCCTGAGTGCCTGAATAGGCCTTAATGGCCGACCAGTCTCACCTAGGGCCTCTACACAGAGCTGTGCCCCTGGTCCAGAAGCTCCATTTAAGTGCTATGCAGTAGGCTTCCCGGTCTACAACTCAGTTACAGCTGCGCCTGCACTTGGCCATAGGCCCTGTTGAACACAGCCCCTACCTGTAGATTAATTCTGCGGCTTGATCTTAGACAGGGCTTGGAACCCTGGACCTGTCTAGCCATGGTTAGCATTGCTGGGCCTGTCCTGTCGATTGACTTCCTGGCTTGACCTCAGGCCCACCTCACCACCACAAGCTTTCCTGGTGATCTGGGCTGACCTCAGCCACCATCTCTGGACCCGCCTTGCTCAGCTACTGTGGGAGTGGGCCCCGGCTGGTGAGGCCTCCACTGCTCAGTGTGATAGTTTCTCCTTTAGGGAGCTGCTGGTCACTGTCAGTTCTAATGCATGCAGATTCTCAGAGAATAGGATAAAAAACCCTGTTGGAATATATACACAATGATGCCACAACTACCACCACAGTTGCTGGCCTACCAGTCTATACAAAGCTTTTCTGTCACTGTTGCATAAGATGGGGTCATCTAGAAAAATATTAGATAGACTTCTTGGGGTCTTGTAGCAATCCTGACGTGATTCTCAATTGGGCAACATGGTTTATCTTTACCACAAAATAAAAGAAAGACAAACCAAACAAGGATGTGGTCATGCTAAAACTAAAATATAGTCCACTTGAATATCCTGCCTTGGACAATGATAAATGCCACACACTCACACCCAGCTCAAGGCATAAACTCTATGAGCCAACTTACAGAATGGGTACTAATTATCCTCCAGGGGCAAATACTTACTGTTTTCATCACTTCCTAATCTCCACTGAAATCTACTAAATATTATGGGTGAATCTTTTCTTGATCCTAGAGATACTGTCTCAAGTGGTATCAAGTATTTCTTTCTCATTCTACCAGTTTCTTATCTGATTTATGTTTATACTGAGCAAAATCCAAGCTAAATCTATAATTTAGGCTCTTTAAACTGTGAATTGACTCTTCAAAGACAATCTATCCCAGTTGTACTCTACCATTTTGCTCTTGCTGAAGGACTCAACCTTGAAGAAGCCCACACTGAGGATGTTCATTAGTAACAGATAAGGCTACTAGATCAACTTAATTTGGGACATAACAGTATGATCTACAGATGAAACCAATTTACAGTTAAGTCTTTTCTTTTTTTTTTTTTTCCCTGTGGCATGCTCTCCACTGAACTTGGATCCTCCAGTTCCACAGTACTTACAAAGCCTCGTGTGTATTGGTTCAGTCTGTCAACTGCTGCTGCCTTTGCCAGCTCTTCTTTAACGTAGCTGGGAGGGGATATATCAGGAAGGCCTTGACCAAGATTAACAATTGAGGGATCTGCTGCCACCTTTGTAAATTCAACCCTAAAGGGACAAAAACATCTTAAAGTGAACACACAAGACAAAATTATCTTTTCCTTCATTATCATTAAAAGGAAAAAAAAAAAAAAGAAAAGTATTTCACTTTGACAAATTCACAGCAATGGAAACAGGTTTAAGTAGAGTGCTCACATGGAGAGGCGGGGGCTGGGACAACGCTAAGTAACCAGAGGAGTCAGAAGGAACCCAATAAATGGTTGACTTTCTGCATCCACAGGGTAACTTTTCTGCCAGCAGAACTGTGCTCACGTGTGGACATGCACAAACACAAAGTAACTCTGGATACGGGCAAATTAAACACTACCTTCTTTACAAAATGAAGTAAACGTAATTAGAATGGGCGCATTAAATGATTTAAAGGCTAGATTCTGTCAAGTGAAGGTGTGACTTAGAATACTGTAATTTTTTTTTGGTAATTTTAGGCAACAGACAGTTTCAGGCTGTTCATTAACTGTTCCTAGTATCCTGCCAGATACAAACATCAGGATTCTTGAACATTTTTTTTTCCTCCCTTCACATTTTACCCTTTCCTCCCTACCAAATGTTAACAAGATTTAAAAATCAAAAAACAAAACAAAAAACAAATAAACAAACAAAACCAAAAAACCACCGAACACCACCAAAAAACTCCACACAGCATCACAGTTCTGTCAAAAACAAATACGAATTTCTAAAAATAAGTTTGAGGCTGGATGACCAAAACACCTTCTGTATGTATATACACATATATACAACTAATGTCAGCCCAAACTAGTGTTTTCACCAACTAACAAAGTCCCATAGTTACCAGTGACAGCAATATTGCTTTACAATCAATCGAAAGCCTAGGAAAAAGTATATTAAAAATAATGAGCTAAATTATAAAGACAAGCATAATGGCTTTTGTGAGAAAATAATGGAAGACTGGCGAGGAGTAAACATGCTCGACTGACTTGCAGCTGGGGTGTCGAAAAACACGTTTCATACTAATTGTTATTTAGCCTTGTGTGTGGGACAAGTAGAACATCTGTATTTAGATAACACAGGCCTGCGACAGACTTAGAGGCACCCCATCGAACATCCTCCAGACTCCTGCCCTGCTATGGAAAGGGTGAAAGCAGAGTGGTAAACTACACCTGCATGAATCCCTGATAAACAGGCAAAACCAGCAGGTTCAGTGATCCTTTAGCATGGACCAAGCTTTGCAGTGCCTGTGTGCCTCTGCCCGGGCGCTGCTTTGGGGATCCCCTGACTGACAAGGTAATGAAAATAAATTTAATCTTTGCATTCCATCCATGGTTTTGCTGTTGTTCCTGCATCCTGCCTGTGCCAGCTCACACAGCTTTAAGAAGAAATCTGATTCATTTGGTAAACACAGATAAAGTGCAACTGAAATACATTACTCAAAAAAATTAACATTTAAATTTGAAAGTTAGCTATACTACCATGCCCAAGAGTTACACTTGTCTTGTGTGGTTTAGTAGATGAAGAGAAGCCCAAGACTAATATTTAAAGCTCAAAACCAAGAATTAATTCACACCTTTAACAGAATGTGGTGCACTGCTTCTAAGTAGTTTTCAAATATATTTCAGCAGAGATACATGCCTTCTTATTGGCTATAATTATCAATTTGGGATGAAAATATATCGGTCAAAGACATTTTTTGAAATTTGCAGATCTTTTCCTTTTACTTACCACACATTGCTATCAAGGCCTTCAATTCGTCTTGTGTTTTTGTGTCTGAAGGCCATTGTCTGCAAGATCAAAATATACAGACAGAAGGGTTTTGTTAAGATAGACAAAGTACTACATTGTTGTAGTCTGCATGACAAACCCTCCTTCGTGCTTTCTCAAATATAGCATTGCCAGCTGAATTCTGTAGTTACACAAAATTACAGACATGTTCTTTCATGAAAGCTTCTATAATAGCTTGAATTCAGACTAACAAGAAAATACACAAAAATGTCCAAAATTCTCATTCATCATGATCTAAAGCCATTGAACTTTCAGCAAGGATAGAGCAGGGGCATAATTTAGCTCAGCAGCTTTAAAAGATGACCAAAAAAAGAAAAAAAAATAGGGTACATACATTCTTTTTCTTTTCTATGGTACACTAACAACTTAAAGACTGGGTTATTTCCAGCCAAATTCCTGCTCAATCCTGTTGTTTGGAAAGCGTGCATTTTCAAAGTAATTTTATTTGTTAAATTGATAGGTAAGAGGCAAATAACACAGACATTTCCTACTTTCATTCAGACTTTTAAAACTTTAAAGTATTTACTTACACTGCAACAAAACCACCCTAGAATATGTTTTGCTGTATATTCAGACCTTCAATTAAGGTCTTGGAAAACTGCTTTAAAATAGACTTTCAATGAGTACTCTCTATAAAGGCAGAGAAAAACTTATTGACAGTTGTGGTATTTTTAAGTTAAAAAGAGAAAAGAAAGTTAGGGGGAAAAAACCCCAGATTTATTTCTATGTGCAGACAAAATAAAAAAGTACAAGCTCCTCTCTATCTTTGTAAACCAGCTGGAAACTGGAAAAAAATTCATGTAAATTACGTAGTCCCTCAGTACTCCAGACACTCGTGTTTCTTTGAGTCAAACTACTGATTTTAATGACTTTTACCACTGCTAGCTATTGTTGTTGTCTGAAATACTCTAGCTACCATACTCTGAGAAGAAAATGTCTGCTTCACCATTACACTCCAAGTTTCAACTTTGAATCAATGGGAATAACTTACATAGTAGAAATATTATGCAGGCACATGTTTGCACTCAACCTGTTTACAGTAATGAAGCTACCATATACATAATGATTTGAAGAATGGGAAGCTATAAAATTAAACAGATACTTCACTGCTCGTATGTCTTCTCTACAGATCTAATTCTGACCTCATCTATGAGACACAAACAGCAGAGGAGTCAAGTACAGAACACCTTTTATTTATCCTCAGGAAGAAAACCATTAAGATAACTAGACAGGTGAAGTTGTACTTCTTGACACAGAAGAAGAAAGAGTTAAGAGGGACTTCTGACTAGGTAATCTGTACTGCATCTATTTAAAAACACACAAACGATTTAAAAGTTGAATCCAATTCTACAGTGTATATCTTGGTAAATATGATTAATGTTTGTCTGTACTATATAAATACAAATAACACAGCTACTACTTAGACTGAGGGCCCACCCACCTTTTTTCACGTTAGACTACTTCTCATAGTATGAGGGATAAGAAGTCTCACCTTGAATCTTGCCAGTTAATAACAACAATTCTGTATGCCTCCATGGGTAAATTCGTTCCATTGACCTACTCTTCTTGAAGCTGTTTCAATTTGCTAAAAGCTAAAGGCTTATCAACTGCAAGACTTTTATAATTAAGTACAATGTAACCCTTAACTGCATTAAGCAACCTTCCTTAGCTAAAAATGTATTGATAAGTAAAATAAGCTTTCACCTTACAGCTCTCATGCTATTTTAAGTTTAAATATTTAATGATTTTAGTCTTCTTTTTTTTCTTTTTGTGCCTTGAAACTAGTTTTAAAACAGAACCTACATTAAGTTTTCACACATTCAGCTTACAGTGGGGTTCAGGTCCACCTCATCACTTTCAGAAAGCCAACCTATTAACCAACATCTTTAAATAATACCTTAAATAGCATTCTTTCTTCCAAAAAGCCATGAGAATTCTTAAGATTCTTTTTTTGGTTTAGACCAGTGATGTCATCACTTGATAATCTTCAAGCCACTTCCAGGCACAGAGCTAGGATTCCCATGAGTTTAAGATAGGTGTCAATTGGGAGAGGTATGTCCTCATTGTCCTCATCAAGCTCTAACTCTGACCTCCTGCTTTCCCTAACACTTTCCATTAAGGAAAGCACCTGACTTTGTCAGGTGCTGCTCATATTTATCTTTCTTCCTAATACAAATAAACTTGTGATTACACTGAATGGCAATATGTTTAATAATGATAAAGCAAATACTTTTATATGGTGCATAATTAAATTGTGGAATTCAATGTCAAAAGCTACAACTGAGGCCAAGATCTTAAGAAAATTTAAAAAAAAAACCAAACCAGGATTAGATTTCAGCACGTTTAGTAAGAATATCCAACTCCATTAAATAGAATGCAAATACTTACAGCATAGGAAAAACTGATTCAGGCAAAAGCTGACCTTCAAAGTGGCTTGCACACTAAGAGAAACTTCTCATATGGGCAAAATATGCTAGAACTGTCCAGTATAATGATTTGAACATCCATTTTGAAGGATCTGACATGTGCCTTGGTTGACCCAAGTTGCTGATGAGATAAACTCCTGTTCTGATCTGGGAATGCAATTTACATTCCAGTGTTCTATATGCAATACAGAATCTGACCTTCAACCACCTACCGTGTTGCAAAGCTCTGTTTTCTCTCAATAAAACTGGAAGACTTAAAATGAAGTCGCACAATCTTATAAGCAATTAAGCTGGGAGATTGAGAAAATTCTGTATAAAATTAAGTTTGAGGTACTTATATACCCCTTATTATTGCAGCATCAAGAAGCACCACTACCCTCATTTCTTTAAAGGAAAACTGAGATACAAAGAAATTAATTGTCTTACCAAAAGTCTGTGATAAAGCTGGGATTGAAACTGTCTCCTATATCTCAAGGTCTGATGCCCTAACAGCTAGGCAATCCTTCAGTCCTGATAAGTGCTAGATACGACTTTAAAGACTGAAAAGGATACACAAAGCAATAATTGCCAAATTCTGTTATGCTACCGTGGCTAAATATCTGACTGATTAAAATATCTTATTTTGTTCTTGATAGTAAATGTTTGGATCAATTTAACAAGAAATAAAGAAAACACAGCTAATGCATATGTATTGGCAACATTGTAAATTATTGTGTCTCAAATATTGCACGAAATAGTTTTAACTATGAAGCTGAAGGGATACTTACTGCAGAGGCTGAAAGTTTGATGGATCTGGAAAGCAAATCTGTTCGTAGTTGGTATGTTCTTACGCCAAGGAAACTGAAGCTTCGTGAAGCAAAAAGCATGCCTGCATAATAAATAAGTGACCTGAATAGAACTTAGAGATTCCAGGAATGAGTTTCTACACATCACTAAGCAATGCTAAAAGATAAGGTCCCCTTCTCTTCCCTTCAGTGATTTTGTTTCACTGAAATAAGTTCTAGTAAATTATTACCTTACCACATTTGTAAGCATAGAGAATGAAACTTCTTAACTGACAGGGCTGCAATATGTTCCTGAATGTCATCTAGAAGGAAGGTTTCCTCTATTTGACAGCACTGATCTTCTTTTCCTTGAATGACAATTAAGACTTAATGCAATTCAAGGTTCAAAGTCTCTGTTAGAATTGTTGTGAAAATGTGTTTGTGTAATAAAAATTGCTATTACAACTGCCAATTTAGACAGAATAGAAAAAAAGGCCCATTTTTCAAAAAGCCACAGCTTTAAAACTGGTCTCCATTTTCAAGTGTATCAAATCAGGTATTCTGAAATTGAGATAATTAAGATCACCAGTCACACTGGAGAGACAGGCCTACGCACTTTATATAACTATACTAAGTTTTGCCACAGTGACTTGGCAAACATAAGTATCTGCCACAGCAGAAAACAGACAGCTAGAAAGGACATTCTGTGTGCAGTAACAGATCATTCACTGACCAGAGGAAATGTGCCCTGTTAATCAATAACTATAAAAAAGAACTAAGAACTGGTACTTCAGGCAACTACCTCCAGAATGTATTTTTAAACACGTTCACTGGATGACGTTGTCAAAATGACTGGAATGTGCAAGAGAAAGACATGTAACCCGTAGACCTATGTCAGAAACACCGTAGCCTCAACAGTATAATTATTAACTTTGTCTTCCATAGTTTCTTCATTAAAGATTAGATAATCCCTGCTTCCCCCCAGACTATGCTACCTGAAAAGGGAAAGAAAACAAAAAAGAAAGAAAAAACTATACTATTTGTATTAGAAACAAAGGAATACCATTGCCTGTTAAAACAACACCATGCAAGCCTTGCAGATAGAAGTAGAGAAGGTAATTCAGTATCAAAGTAAAATATGATTTTTTCATTAAGAAGAATGGATTTAGTCCAACAAGAAAGCGTTCTTCACACTTTCCATGTAAACTAATGGAAAAGCTCAACCAATACTCCCTTTTAATGATACCTTATTCAATGAGTTAAGTTTTTAAAGTACGTTGATTTTATCTTTCTCTTATTCCAGTGCTACAAACCCAGTACCAATTCTGAAATTAGGGTCTTTCTCATACAATGCTGACTTGTAGCTAACTCAATTAGACCCTCAATAATACCCACATAATCCCATTGCATTTAGCAATCTGCAAGTATACATTTCATTGACATTTCCTTTACAGGAAGAAACACTGGCAATTTTCTCAACTCTGCTGCACTGAGGACTAGCAAAAGTAAACATCAATTACATCTTTACATTAGTCAGCAGATTCTCTGAAAGATATAAAAGAAGTATACCTGTCTAAAAAGACCTGTAAATAATTTTAAGTTACTTTTAGTAACGGTACCTAGCATATTTGACATAATTTTTGTTAATAATTGCATGAAATCAAATTCATAATTTAATAAAATTCATAATAAAATAATTGCATGAAATCACTCATCAAAAATGAGGGCCTCTATTTCTCTCCTTGCATATGCTTCCAAAAGCTACTTATGTAACACACTGATACTATCTTAAAACATGACTATAACAATAGCGCTGTTCTCCCCGGCTCAGACCAGAGACAGGATTACTCTTGCAGCACACTGCAAACACTTGCAGTAGTTAGCACAGAGGGACAAACATGCATATTTTCACCCATTTCATCTTGCGTTGAGAAGTAGTAAAATGAAATAAAAAACTTGCAAACCTTACATGCAAAACTAACTTGCAATTTTGTAAGAAAAATTATTAACAGTTATAAATATTTCTAGCATTAGTGCCATGCTGCACTGAAAGACAGTGTGGTATTTGACAAGTCATTATGGGACACAAGGCAATCATACAGAACCACAACATAGCATGAGAAGCAGCAAACCTGGATCACTGTGGTGTGGTCAATCACTGCAAGTATCTGAAATACCTGAAGTAAAAAATGATGTCTACCTTTAACACCCCAGAAATGTAGAAATTGTGTAAACTTTATGAGGAACTTAATGGAAACATTACAGTAAGGAAAGTCAAGGCACCAGCATGTAATATTTGTCTCACTACACTTCAATCTTTGTGACACCTTCCCAGCGAATTCGTTCAGACTCAAGTACCCTCTCAGAAACAAGAATATTGGCCACTAAATGGGAATACTTTTATGACTTTTTTCTTTCTAAAAATACTTCTCTCTTCTGCAATACTGAATACTTCCATTTAAGCTACTCTAGGAAGTAAACGCAAAGACCTCCTTAATATAGCCAGATACTCTCCCACACGGATCAAAAAAAAAATCAGGACCTACTTTTTTTTTTTCCCCCAAACACACACATTCCTTCTATAATTGTGTATGACACGTTAATATATATCACAGGCTCAAGAGAATTATTTACTGTTACTTTAAGGATGCGTACACACTTAATTATTACCTCTGTATCTGCTTTTGCAATGACCAAGTGTGTATAAGACATCAACGAGATGTTTCATAATGTCTTAAGTAAGTTTTTCTCATCAAGATAGAAAGTTTTGTCCAGCTCAGGAAAGTTACACAGTTCTAGGCAGCTACAGAGGTACTGCAAACCCCATTTCAACTCTCTTAAAAATTTGTAAGGTTCTTCAAACACAGAAAATGCCCTGATCTTTGTGGGGGAATGAAAAAGTATTAATTTTTTTCTTTTTTAGTCTTATTAATGTCTCTTTTTTCAGTCTTGGAACCAAGTACTGGCTTTTTGGCCAAGAGTCGTGTCTATTAAACTCAGAAATTAACAGATAGGAATACTTTCAGCCCATTCTAATTTTCAGTGCTCTGAAGCATTCATGGTTTAACTCATAGTCAGTCCTCTTGGAATTCAGGCTTGCATACTTTTCATAGAGAAAACAGGAAAACAAACGCTAGGGGAAAAAAGGATCATGAATGACCACTCTTGCACCTTCCTACTTTTTAGGGGAGATGCAAGGAAGGCTATCAGAAAGGTCAACAGAGTAAATGCTTTTTACTGGGGCTGGGAGAAAGACATTCTGGTTGCTAATCTGGTTTAAACTCAGATTTAGTTGCTTAAACTAGACTGGAAGATATAGTTAGACTTCATCACGGGAAGTCCATCTGTGTACTAAAAATCAATTAACTTATGCTATGCTTTATAACCACTCCAGCACAGATAAAACATCTGAGTCACAGGCTCTTCTGCTCCCTTCACAGCTGCCCAGCCTCTGGTCATACAGTACCCCAACCTCAGATGCTGCTGTACCACTGGAGCACTTTATGAAAAGCTACATGTTTGTAATTAAATGATTTTTTTCCCTTTGAAACTAAAGGCCAAATGCTGGTGTCCCTTCATTTTTGAGCATTAGTTATACCACCTCTACAAAACCAATGCCTTTGAACTTTGAAAGGCTTATGGTCAGACCCCGTAAGCTGCTGCATTTTTTCCATGTAACAAGTAGTCTCAGTTTACTGTGCTGACTCAGGGACAAACGTTACTAGAAACACTGCAAGCCCAGCAGACACCACAATAATGTAAATATAAACCCTGTTATATGTGTGTTGTGTTTAGTATCTGTTGGATATGCAAACCTGGAAAATGTTACATCTCAGCCAAACTTTGTAGAGCCTTTAAAAAACTGTCTCTTCATGTGTGTCTAGAGGATGAAAGCTTTAGAGAATGAAAGGGTGCCACCTTACCGTGGCCTCTCCAAAACTTTTTTTCTACCATCTAAAAGTAACAAATAACACATAAAGCCAAGAAAACTATTGCTAAAACCGCTGGTCTTAGGGAAGTTTGGTACTCTTAACAGCACTGAACTTAAAAACTGCTGTATGTGAAGGATTTGTCACAGCCAGTAGTCAACGCTTTGACATTTCTTCTTCCATAATCTACATGGAATGGAGAAAACTGAGGGTGGAGAACAAACTTTATGATGCAAAATGAGGAGAGGGATGAGGTGGTAAGGGGTTTTTCTTACTTTTTTTTTTTTCCTCTCATGTAGCAGCTTTGCTATTTAGCCACTTCATATCGCAGTCATGCTTTCCCTGACGCCCTCTGCCCACGCGTATTTTCACCCCTGAAGCATTCCGCGTTTGCAGCACGAAGCCTGAAAGGCCAGAAGCTGCCGGGCACTAGCAAACCCCCTCGCCCTCACCGACAAGGCCCCGCGTTCAGCAGAGGGGAGGGAGCCACCCGGACACAGGACGGCCCTGCCCGGCTCCCTCCACATTCCCCGGGCCCGCGGCGCTGGCTGACGGCCGCTCCCAGGGCCAACAAACGCGGCCACCCGCCACCCCCACCGCCGGCTGGAGGCCGGCGAGGCCCGGCGGCCGCTTCCCCTGCAGGCCCTCGGCACCGAGAGAGAGGCCCTGAGGACAGAGCCTCCGCCCCCGGCCCTCACCGCCACAACTCACCGCCCCGGCGCCGCCTTCCCCGGCTGCCAAGGGAGGCGTGGAGCCGCCAGGGCGGAGCTCGGCGCCTGCTTGCCTCGTCGCCGCCCTGAGGGGGCGACCGTCTCCCCGCCGCCCGCCGACGCTCCCTGGCGGCGCCTCAGGGGAAAAGGCGGGAAACCCCTGAGGGAAATGGCTGCCGCGGAGGGCAGGGAAGGCGCTTCCCTCATCGCCCGCCTGAGGCAGGGCACCGACTGGGCCGTGAGCGGTCGAGGAGAGTGTAAAGCTGCGTGGCCCGAGATAGGTGAAGTCCTGCCCCGCATACGGAGCGGTAGGGGGCTGTCCAGGATGGGTTTCCCGCGGGCACCTCCTCGGAGGTGCCTCAGGGCCGCCGAGGGAGTGAGGAGTGGGGTGTGGGCGATGGCATCGGTGGGCACGGCCTGGAAAATGTGGTGGGAAGGCAGGGCGTCCTGCCCTCACTCCTGAGCAGGAGGCGATATGCTGAAGGGCAAAATCAGTCACTGTAGCGAGGCGGGCAACTGAGGTGTCCCTGTGCAGAGGCCTTGCCGGAGTGGGTGAAAAGCTGCTGCTGGGTGGGAGCTCTGCTCTTGAAGTAAGGCACAGCAGCTTGGCTGAACATTTTAGAAATGTCTCCTGATCTCCAAGCTCTAGTGGATTTTTTGTAAGAACTTGCATGATGATTTTTCAGATCTCTTTGTGCTCAAATACTTCTTGATACGGAGCTATATGCACCCACGTATGTAGCATCTCTGTGTACCGTTCAATGTGAGGGTGGTGAGACACTGGAACAGGTTGCCCAGGGAAGTTGTGGATGCCCCATCCCTGGAAGTGTTCAAGGCCAGGCTGGATGGGGCTTGGAGCAACCTGCTCTAGTGGGAGGTGTCCCTGCCCATGGCAGGGGGGTTGGAACTAGATGATCTTTAAGGTCCCTTCCAACTCTAACCATTCTATGGTCTCCCAGGTAGTAAAAAATTTGCACTTGGTGTAAACAGGGCTAACTAGTTACCTTCTTAGGTCTGTCTTTCTGGAAGGAATGAAGTGTCAAAGCAGTCAACAATCATCTCATACCTAAGTTAACCCCTTATCAGGAAAAGAATGGGGTTTTCCAGATTTCTTAATGTCTTCCTCAGTCATGGGATTTGCATTTCTGGAGTTCCCCTTCACAACCAAGACAAACAGAAAGTCCATTCATAAATGAAAAAGTTCCTTTTAATCAGCATGTCATTGTCACCAAATTTGATTATTCAGTTAGAACATATATATATTTGACACATCTTTGCAACATATTTTTGCTGCTGTTATAAGTCTTTACAACACTCTGCCTTAATATCAACATCACTGTACAGATCTTTAAGAAAGAGGAAGGTTGTACACCTCCAATTGATTTTGTATGCTGAGTAACATTGTGGTCTTAACATCCAGTATCCCAGACCACTGGAGAGCTGAAAGAACCTCACAAATCAGATTTTTACAGGGGCCTGGCATGACATTACATGTCAAATCACAGAATTACAGAATGGTAGGGTTTGGAAGGGACCTTCGGAGCTCATATAGTCCAACCCCCACCCCTGCCAAAGCAGGGTCACCTAGAGCAGGCTGGACAGGAACGCATCCGGGCAGGTTTTGAATATCTCCAGAGAAGGAGACTCTGTGGGCAGCCTGTTCCAGTGCTCTGTCACCCTCAATGTAAAGAAGTTTTTCTCATGTTGAGATGGAATTCCCTGTGTTCCAGTTTGTGCCCGCTGCCCTTTGTCCTGTCAATGCATTTATTGTTCTAAAATATCCAGTAATACAGATAAATATTTTTAAAAGCACTGTATAAGCCAATAAGAAAACTCTTTCTATAGCAAGTTTTTTTTTAGTGTTGATGCTAGAAAGAGGTCCAGTGTATCTATAATAATGACAAATAGATGGATTAGCAGGCAGAATGCAGATATTGTCAAATGCGATAGATACATCTACTACTTGAATATCATTACTGTATGTATTGTGTTGTAGATGTAATCATTATATATATTCATATAAAATGAAAGAGTGAGGGCTGATTGAAGAGAACCAGTTGCATAGCACAAACTAGAACACCTCTATTTGGACATAGAAATACTCTGACAAAGCTAGAAAAAAATAGCAAAATTAAGAAACGAGTCACAGCTATTATTTTTTATCCTAAATAAGACTCCCGAAGAACTTAACTATTCCTTTTTTGTGTCACGCTTTTTGAGAATTCTCGTGGTCTCAAACGCCGTGCTCCTGCTGACAGAGAGGACCTCTCCAAAGATCCACCGGAGGGCAGCAGATCCCAAACCTTGCCATGTCACAAGGCAATTCAAAAAGCCGGGGGGGGGAGGTTGAAGAAACTTTAGCCTTCCCTTGGCCGTTTGTCACGTTGATGCCCGTATTTTTCACAGACTATCGTGTAAAAAGCAGACATCATGGGGAATTCCTCGCAATGGTATATTTTCCGGGCTGCTGCACGACACCGGTACTCTAGGTCTGTGATACAGATCGCTGAAGGGATGTTGTTAAGATACTGCTGATTCATCCTCAACTGATGAAACAAAAGCACTGTTTGAGTCCGTACCCAGTTAAGTGATGCTCAGTGTTTACCAGATCAGCTGAGATAGTGAAGAATAAAGGCGTTTTTAAAGTCTCATCTGCCCCAACTGGCTCTGACATTTCATCTCTTGCACGACACCTGATTATGTGTCTCCTGTTGGTAAAGCAGAATCTTGTGAGCACATGCGTCAGTAGGACCCACTGCAGTTTAACTAACACAGCAAAGGCAATATTGTCTGCTCTTTTAGTTACAATTCTATAGCATCTAGTGCAACAGATTTGTTCTAAATTTCAGGTGAAGTAATATGAAAAACATGTAAGAGGTCCAACTTAGGCAACAATCAAAGTCCACTGTAGTGATGGACCACTATGAAAATTCTGGTTGTTGCTTATGCTCAGTAGCTTTTTTTTTCAAGTTCTCCCCCAGAATTGACTATTTCTTTAACTTAATGGCATTTTGTGCTTTAAGCAGGAAAGACTGACTTTGTATATCAGGCAGAAAGTCTTGAAGGAGGCCTGTCTCAACAGTGTTAGAGAAACTGATTGAGCAGTTCAGCCTTGCCACACTGGGCCAAAACTTCCATTTCAAAGATTGTTAACTTAATAGGATTTTCCAAATTCTGGCACAACAGGGAGAACAGGAACACTGACACCTGAGCCTAATGATTAAATCTGTTGTTGAGTCTTTTGAATTCAGCATTCAACAGTTTTCATAAAATTAAATTGGTCCCGAATCCCAGGACTCAGCTAGAGTAATAGATTTAGGTATGGTGAAGTATTTGCTTTCATACTTGGAAGTAATATTTATTTCCATATTTAAAATAAGTAATTTTCCCAGCACCCACATTAAAATTTTCTGGCTTTTTATAAGCACCTCAAGTATCTCATACTGACTTTTGGTTTAGAAGCCTCTCACTCATTTTATAAGTGCACAGTAATGTGTCCTGAATTTTTGATACAAGTCTTGCATGGCTGGCCTAACTGGTTAACACATTCTCATTCATTAGAAGAAAGAATTAGTGCATTCCTGGGCTAATAATTTCTTTTCATATAACCCAGCTCCATCTTATTTGTGAAATAGGAATGGTGGTCAGGAATTTGTACACTTCAAAACAGATTAGTGAGAGGCAGTTCAATTGAAGAGAAGAAAAATATTTGGCAGAACTTGGGTGCACAAGTCACCTTATTAACTGTCTGAAGAAAATCAGCTGACTTCAGCTCTGTTTTGTTCATTGGAGTTTTCTTCCCCAGCTGCAGTAGATAAGACTCTAATGAACCTGTTTCTTGGTCAAATCAAAGCAGAGATGAAAAACATAAAATTTAGATCAGCTTCACCTTGGGATAGAGCCAGTACTTTCCAAAGTGGTGTTATGCAAGTCATAAAAATAAAACCTTACATGTGGCAGTTCAAAAAGGCACATATGTGTTGTAATTTTTATATGAATTTAGGGCCCTGAGGATTTTTTTGTCAAGAGGAAAAAATACTAAATTACTGATGGGACATATGTGTCTTTGCACACAGTCTTGTTTACTGTCAGAGATGGATAAAAGCCCATTTTTCTGGTCACAAGAGCAACGGGACAGCAGACTGCCATGTTGTGGCTGGAAGCCCTGTTCAAGAAAAATAGTATGAATCTTGTCTTTTGCAAATATTTATTAAAAAGGTGTTCTGAGAAATTAGTGTGCCATCTTAAATACAGCATACAATGATACAAATGAAGAAATGCTTCCCAAATATCTCACAGGCCTAACTTTATTCCTGAAGGCTGAGTCCAGCCAGCATCTGGCTTGGGGAAGAGGATGTGGCTATCGGACTGCTCCCACACAGCGTGACTAACACCAGATTACATCAAGGGAGTCTAGGAAGCTGGAAAAACTTCAGTGAGAATTTCCTATATTACTCACAGTATGCACTATTAAACAAATGCATGAGACTTTTCAGTTGTTTGGGGTGAGCTGTATGACTCGTGTCTAACTACATTTTTTTAGGATTAAACATTCCAAATATGTGCCAAAGAACTCCTCATATCAGGCTGTGCTGTACGCGTTTATTATTTACTTTGAGTCTCATTCAAAAATAATGACTTTTCTTTGCCTGGCAGCCTGCACTGTAATGATTTACTTATCAGATAGTAGCTACGGTATATGCTTGGCACTATTTTAAAAAAGGCATCATAGCCAATTAGTTTGATCCTGGAGTTCAGATTATACTGGCTTTATTGCCTCTAAAGATCTAATCTTAGCAGGTTCTGAGAGCACTCCAATTTTAAATGACCTCATACATTTTGTGTATCTCCAAGAAAGTCAAATGCAACTGCAGAGTGAAGCAGGTGGTGGATAACTCTAGCATTTCTTAGCAATATCCATAAAGAAATTAATACTC
>KZ505681.1:941013-970017 GCA_002844005.1 Limosa lapponica baueri | reverse complement strand
CGGAGGGAGTCTGTGCTGCCCCTGGGGGCCTAGCGTTCGACCCGCTCCTGTGCGGGTGGGGGCTGGGAAGAAAAAAAGCAAAAAAAAAAAAAAAAAGCCAAACAACCCCAAACCGTTTTCTGATTTGCGTAAGCGATATTTACACGTGTCCTCCAGTGACCCGGGGCGCCACAGGTCGCCCTGGGGCTTCCTTCCTCTCCCCCGGGCTCTCGGCGCGGCCGGGCGGCAGTCGCCACCTCTCGGCCCCAGGTGCGGCGGCGGCACCTGCCCCGCAGCAGACGGCAGGCGGGTGCCAAGTCCCAACTTCTCCGACGGGGAGAGAAGACTCGGAGCCGCTGCCGAGGCCTGACAGTACCGTGTGTGAAATAAGAAGCGACCTTTCTTCTCCTCGTTGTTGTTCTCTGCCTTTTCTCAGTCTTTCCCTCGCATTTCTCATCCCCAGCCCAGGCAGCACTCTCCTAGCGAGGGGTTTCTTGCACAGTCGCTTTCACTTGCCATCCTAGCCCAGGTGTTTTGGTGACCTAAGGCTGCTTTGTGACGGTCTGTTCTGTGGTGAAACTGAAGCAGCTTCCTGGCTTCAGTCAAGAATTTGTTGGTGGCGAATACTGCAATTAACCAGTTCTGTAGGAGTGGTTAAAGCAGACTTCCCTAAAGCGTAATTTTATATGAAGGTTGTCATTACTTATGCTGATCAGGTGTTTGAATTGGCACCTAGTGTGGCCCTTTAAAACAATACCTTTTAGGCAGTGGTAGAACGAGGTTGGGGTTATGTGGTCACTTGCAGTTTCAAGTATTGAAGCTACTTGTTCTGCTGACTCCCAGCTTTCCTTATCTGTTTGCTGAAGTGATAAGTTAAGGCCTCAATTATTTCCTGCTGTCTCAGAATTCTTCCTTGTGTACCCTCCTAGCAGAGAGGGCAAAAGATCAGGTCTTATTGATCTATCTTGATTTAGCTTTTAAACTTTAAAGGGGGGGGGGGGAAGCCCACAGGGCTGAAGTATTGAAATTTTATAGTATATCATTCATAGAATTTATTGTGTATTGTCTATGTACATTGCATGTATTTTCTTTTCTCTGTAACTCAGCTGTCTGCCTGGGGAACAGAAGAGTTATCCGAAGTAATGCTTTTCTTCAGTATCTGCGGTGCTGAGCAGGGCAAGGGAGGTGAAATGAGAGCAGAAAGGAGGAGGACAGTAGTAGAGAACCAATAGTTAGGATAGGGTACAAGTTTTCTTAAGGGCTCCCCAGTGTTTAAAACGTTCTGTTGTAGCTAGATAACAAAATGTTTATCACAGAGTTTTGCATTAGCATATATTTTTACGCTCTAATGAATTTTGCATTAGTGTAACGTAACTTGAGTTTCAACCTCAGTAGGATTCATGTAACTTTTAGAAATTTGTGGTATTAACATGCTTCCCTTGCACTCTTGAGAGAAGAAAGTTGCTGGTCTGACTCTTATTTTAGAAAAAGAAAATTGCCTTTTGTTTCTTGCAAGATACCAGTACAGCTGCTCTTTGATGAAAGCGTGTTGAGTAAATTTTAGAGAGGGACCAACAATGTTAAAGAAACATCCATCAGTATTTCAGTGCTGTAAAATGAACTTTGTGGAGCAGTATGTCACTGCCAAAGAAATATTTTTATAATGGGTTCTGAAGGGGGGGCAGAGGGGAAAATCTTGTGTTCCTTTAGCTGCTGCTGTGCCTGCTCTGCCTGACATGCTACAGGTAACACAAGAGACTCTGGCGCTAGTAATATTACTTCAGCTTACAATACCTACTGCTAAAGCCAGAAAGCTTTACTCAGGTAGGATTAGAAATGGATATTTTATGTGACCAAGGGAATAAGGTGTGGTTTATACAGGTGTCTCTGTTGCCTATCTGAATGTTTCACGCTGCTATCTGTATTCTGTGCACTATCCATGGGCTGTATTTGTCCTTTCTGTAGGCATCCTTATAACAGCTGTTGTCTTGCAAATAGTGTTGTGCTGCCGGTTGCTCTTGCAGTTACTCTTTTGAAGATAAGTGAGAAGTCTGTGGTGTGGTTATGAAGATATTGGGTTCAGATACCATGGGTGGCCATGTAGATGGACAAGGAATGTGAAGTGGAATTAATACTCTGATATTTAAATATGCTGTCATTTCAGTGTTTAAGTGGTATAGATTATATGTTGGTTTAGCAACATCTTTTATTAATTTGCTAATAATTAACTAATAAGTGATGTTCTTCTTAACTGGCGACAAGCTATGGTATGCCTTGTCTAGTACATTTTCGTACCCTGTATGGAGTGAGTTCAGAGCCACACATCACAAACTGGTAACTGTGCTTTGTGATAGCTGGTAAATGTAGCTGAGAGGCTGTGGCCTGCGTTTTATTAACCCTGCCACCACCATGTGGGCAGTCAGCCTCATTAATGTCAGAAAGCATGTTGTGAATCATGTGGTCTTAAGTTATTAATAACTAAAATGCTTATTTGTATGAACTATCTTGTGTGTATATTCCAATTAGAGTTTTACCATACTTGGTAAGTGGGCTTCAGTTTACTGTAGTTGTGCTTGGGTTGGGCGATGCTTTTCCCCAAGAGTTGTTAGTGTGCTATGAACTAGTTCTGAATTTAATTTCTAGCTAGTTGAAATCAAATTGTAATTCAATATTGAACTAAAGTTTCAGAACACTTATGAATAGTTTCCCCAGTTAGCTGGTTTAAACTTACCAATATGAAAAGATTATACTTTCTAGTGTTGTAGTACATTGGAAAGTAGGCAGATGATGCAGTTTTCAAGAACGCTGTTGGAAACGCAGTTTGGGGTATAGTGCTGGCACACCCTGCTCCGATGTACACCCAAGAGGATTCTAGGGCCTTTCAGCAATCGGAAGGGAATTGTGGAGAAAACTCATAATGAAGTATCTTCAACTTAATTCTCATTTGTGCCATTCTGTTTCAAAATACCATCTTCACACACCCTGAATTAAATTATGTGAGTGCATTTCTATCAGAAGTGCTCAACTTCTCAATATGTTCTGATACTGTAAACTGGAATGTAATTTTTTTATACTGAAACTGATAATTTAGTTGATTGTGAGACAATGAAGGGATTAAAATGCCAGTAAGGGATCCAGCGATACCAATAAAGAATATGGTAGTAACAGAGTCCGTTTTTGTTGCTGCTAATTGTTAGTAGGCTTAAGACCTTGTTATAAACACTACTTGTTTGGGAGATACTAGATTGAGTTGTGGTTTTAGTTTAATATGGAAACAAAGTTTTAGTGTTGTAGCACAGCAGCTACAGAGCTATAGTCATGTAGTTTACTCAGGCTTAATTAAAGGGACATTGGTTTTAAAGCTCTCACTCAAAACCCCATAAAATATAATCTCTGATTTCCCAGACGTTATTGTCTTAGTTTTCTGGGGAAAATATTGGTATTCTATGAGCAGTTCAGGTTGTCAAATATTTATTCAGGTATTTTCTGGTAGCTAAAGTTCATCTGCATGCAAATGAACTGAGCTGGAATTAAAATGTAAATTTAGACTCTAATGCTGAAGTATTTATCCTTTAAACTAATTTGTCCATCTGAATGAATGCAAAATCTTGATGTGCATTTGTTGTGTAATCCAAAATATTTGAAGAAGGGAGGGCATTTGAAAAGTTTTAACTAAAAACTGACTGTTTCTAGGTGTGTTTAAATTATTAACAAGATAAACTATCACTTCTAACTCGGGCCAATGGAAGTGTGAAAATGATTATTACTTTGCCAGTGCCTTTGAAGTACAGGACAACTGTTTTCTAAGTAAACATTTTCTAATTAAACATTAATGTTGTTTAAATACAAACTTTGCAAAGTTAGTATTTAAGACACTGACTCAAAGTCAGGAAAGCGCTAAAGCATTGCTTAATTGAAGTGAGACGGGATATATCAATACTCAAGTGCTTTACTAGACTGGAGTTGTTAAAAGTAGTGTCTGCTTTGCTTCAAACTGTTATTCAGTTCCTTACGAATATGGGGCTGGAGGTTTTTTACTTTAAAGTTCTTAATTGATTCAGGTGATGATAAAACCTTGACTCTTGTTTTTGAAGTTATTAAACTTGGCTTCATGCCAAAAAGTGTTTTTCTTGTCGTACTATCCGAAAAAGCTTGCCAGTTGTTAGGTCTCCTCAGCCAGCCTACTCAAAAAGGAAATCTTGCACAGTAGACGGCTACGTTGCACAGCATACGTGGGCTCGATAAAAGTATAAAGTGTGACCATAGGTGCTAAGCTCACTTTGTGTTTGTTCAGGAAACAAAGCAGGATTGCTGTAGGTTTACTGTAGCTTTCAAGACTGCTCACTTGTACATGGTTCTGAAACTCAGCATTGTTCTAAGAGATGCTTCTGATAAGTGTAACAGTGCTTTTAGCTCTTGTGATCCTATGGGCAGCTCTCAAACTGTGGAGCTGTGTTTAGGCATTAGTATGTAATTTGTACATACTCTATTACACAGTGTGTGCAATGTGAAATTTTTCCTTCAGTCCTTTCGTTGTATTAAAAGAAGACGTAGTTGGGTGCTTTGCCTAATTAATAAATACATAATATAGAGTAATATGAACAGGAAGATACTGAAGAGATTGAGGTGAGTGTGCAGTCAGCATGCTCCCTGCCGGAGGATTAGTTAAACCTATTCCAATTCAGGTGAGTTTGTGTTTGAATGCAGAGTTTCACTATTTTTTTTAATTATTTTTTTACTTTGGGGTGGGAAGATTCTTTAAAAAAAGAACAAGATGGGTTTCAGGAGACTTTGCATACAAAAAGACTGCCTGATGTAAATCAGACGTAAATTGGAAACTTACCTGTTCTCATTATTTTATTTTGGATGTTTAGTCCAAATATCTAATCAAATGTTTCAACTTGTCAGGCTGACTTTCAAGAGTAACTGTCCTGTTAAACAAGCTGAAAAGCTGCTGCTTCTGAGAAGAGATACAAGACATTGCTCAAAATCCAAATTGGCTTTCCAATGTCAGAACTAAGAGAGTGAAATCAGATGTGTTTCTGTGTTGCTGCCGATAATTATATTTTCCTAGATGTAGTTCAATTCTTCTCTGTGGTCTGTGAAAGTAATAATATTCCCTTCTGGAAAGTTTTTTATGAAACTTATGCAGAATCAGGAAAACTTAAAACCAAAATGTTTTTTTGACTGTTCTGAAATCTTGTAGCTATATTTGGCCATGGTAATAATTATGTTGGAGAGACAGAGTGTGTTTGGTATATATTTTTGATTTGTGACATCACTTGATGTTTCTGTTTGTTCTCAACATCTCTTATCCTGATAGGACACTGTTTGGTTCTGGCGGTGTATAAATATTGAAAAAATATCAGTTTCCTTTTTAAACCAGATGTTGTAATTTTAACTTATTGTACTAGATAACTATTCATATTTTAGAAACATCAAAACAATTCTAGCTAGAATAAGGGGTGTAAATAAAAATTCATGAGATACAGCAGTCAGACAGTTCTCACCTTTGCTTATAGGAAAAGTAATAGCACGTGTGCTTCCAACTCTCAGAACCTAATAGAACCTGTAGTACAATCCAGAATAGCCTCTCTGATTACTTAGTAAGAAGTTAAGTGTTATTACTGTATAATGTTCCTCACTTAAATACTTTATGAAGAACGGGAGAAACATTACCACAATTTTACAGTTGAGGAACTTGAGGTAGAGAGAAATAAAATGACTTGTGTAGACCTATTCAGCTGTCAGAGGTAAACATCCCTATTAACTGGGTTGGATATGGTTATTGTGTTGGAAAGCAGTGTTTGAGCTAGGAAAACAATGTAGAATGGAGGTTCTGAATATCTAAAAACAGTAGATTTCAGTACTCTGTTTAAAACTAGCAGAATTTCTTACGGTATGAAGAATGTTGGCCCCTTCCATCTTTGTCTAAATGCAGTGCTGTTGAGTTCCTTATAGGACCTTTATGTAGAAGTATCAAATCAGAATATGAACATGCTTTGGTTAATACATCAGTACATATGGTATTACATTACCATATAATGAATTTTGTTGGTAGCTTATTTATAGCAGCATGATGTTCTGTGGACTACAAAATTGACCCAAATGCTTACTTGACTTCGTAAGTAGGATTTGTAGTCCACTCAGTGGTCTGCTGTGACAGCAGCACTCCTGGTGGTACTTGAGAAATTAATTCAGAGCTAGTTCAGGTGTGTGGACATACTCCAAGGCTCCTCCTTCTGACAATATTTCCTTATTTCAGACTTGTTTCCGCTGAGGTTACAGGAGTTGTCTTGGCTATTTCAAGGGTCTCTGCCATTTATGACTTTATAGAAAAGCACACTGAAAATGGAGGAACATGTATGAGCAATTCACTGCCTTTTCCGAAGGAAAGATGGTCTTTTGTTAAATAATCATAACTGGTTTACACTGCTGGCTCTCTTGTACTTTTGCTGCTCTTGAAGACAATAAACTATACTATAATTAAAGAATCTGCTAGTAGAGAAACCTTGTAGTATTTAAGCTGTGAATATTCTCCAGTGTTATCTTCCTCTGCTTTGCTTTCTGATGTCCTGAGCATAGCAGCACAATGAATGGACATCGTGAGTATCTGTTTGGTTTCTGGTAACTAAGGGGATAAAAATTAATTTTCTATTGTAGTACTTATCTTGGTATGCAGAATTAAATAGATACCACTGAGGCTTCCTTTAGAATGCTGGAGGGTTACAACTGATACCATTGTCTTATGGTTATGTATTCATATTTCTCAGCATGAGAAAGACCAAAGAATGTGGTTACAAGAATAAAAAGGCATCATAAGTAAGCTTGAAAATCTAATTTCATGCAGTTGGAAGGTGTCTGACTCTGTGTTAGCTACTTTAGTACTGGGATGAAGGACTTGGTATACTGTTGTGTAAGGTGGTTTCTGGGAGAGCTATAGAAGGTACAGAGTGCCACAGGTATCAGTCTCAGTCTAGACCTTTTGAGACTTCTTTTGGTGTAATCTTCCTTGCTTAGGAAAGAATGGATGAAGAACCCAGGAGGCTTTTCATACTTAATGCTCCAAACTCATTGTAAGATTTCTTTTGGAATTCGGAAGTAAGGACTATTTGTAGTATTGGTATAATATTTCTGTCTTCAGCATTGCCGTACTGATTTTAAAAACTAATTAGGGGGTGGGGGAACAACAAAGGAGGCCTGTTCTTCTAGGTGCCATTTAAGAGTGTAATCTGTGTCACGTCCCTGATACCATCCATGGACCTTTGGGCTGGAATGTTTGACAGCATGGCATGCCTGCAGTCGTCTCTGGAGAGAGTTGTCTCCTCCCACGCTGGTTTAAGTATTAGTTGAGCACAGATGGACTATGTACTTCCGTCCAGAGATGGCAGATCCCATGCTGTTCTATCCCCTCCTCTCCACCCCCAGTTACATTCTCATTCCTGTTTTTCTTATGCTAGAAAGCTCACTTCCTTTAGTCTACTTAAGAGTCACCATTTCTCTGAGCATTGTTAGTCTCACAGTTCTGATTCTGGTTTTGTTGGCTTTTTCTAAATAGGATTATAATGCTCTTTAGGATACAGGTCAGGTTTGTACAGGGATGGTGCACCTGTCTGCTACAAGTGGTTTCTTGGGCATTAGTGGAGGAGAGCCTTTGCTGCTCTTAGGGCAGCATCGTTGGTGGCATGTTCCTCCTACAACAGATTAGTCCAGGTAGGGGTTTTCCCTCTCTTCTTTCGGTTGCTTCCAACAAATGACTCAAAAGGTAGAGAAAAAAAGCTGTTGTTTGCACAATTTAACATCTTTCACACGTTCCTGTTGCTGCAGTCCCTGTAAATGTTAAATCTTATTTTTACCTAATCTGCCTTTTCTTTGTTCAGCATGGCCTACAGCCTGCCTCCTTTTCTGTGAATTGCTTGTAATTTTTATGAAATTACCAGCTTTGTCTTACCTGATACAGCATAGAGTCACTCTGGAAATTGTTTTCTGTAACCTAGATTCAATTTCTTACTCTCGGCTTGTTTAGAAAACCATTTATCAAAGAAATGCACTTACTTTGTCTGGCAAGCTCTGTTTCATTTTTAATTCTATAACTTGAGTGCCATATTTTTTGAAACAAAAAAACCTAATAGATTTGTAAATGAACTTGTTTGTTTCTTTAAATATATATGAAGTTCATGATCGGGTGTTTGTGATAGCATGAGCCACTCCAGGGAGATACTGATTTGAGTACTTTGCTGTGGGTGATATAGCCTCGTACCTCAGTGCTCTCGCAATCCTATTTCACAAATCCATTAACATTTAATGAAAAAATGAAGGTTTGTCTATGAGGAGGTAACTGATACATGCTTTGAATGTACTTGGCTTCAAATTTATTTGTGAAAAAAAAAAAAGTCACTCGCACTGCTCGAGTGCTGATTCTCCTTGTGTATCTATTTCCCCTTTTTCAGACTTAACATGAATAGTCTTTCTGTTGCATTAAATTGTGTACTTCATTGTGGGCTATCTAATGCCAAGCTTAAAGATCCACTTCTTTGGGCTCTTAGAAGTGTGTAGATACTTTAGAAGTAGTAGGAATGCATGCCCTCTTCCTACTTTTTATTCAGTGCTGAAGTTTTTGTTTACTTGGAAGTGTTACAGGGCCAAAAAAAGGGGAAAAGGAGGCTGGCAGAAGATAGTGCTTCACTTGAAATACTAACCTCTTTGTGTTGAAAATGAATGTGATCAGACTGTATGGTGCCACTTAACAGATATTTGGGACTTGCTCTTTGTTTCAGTTTTTTTGCGCCCCTATTTTTATTTCATGGGAAAATCAGAAGTGACCTTCTGGAAGACAATCTGTATGGTTTGTGGTTTGCACCAAGAGGTGCTAGTCCATGATGATCTCAGTAAAAAAAGGTACTTAGACTCTGTACAGTATCATTTAAAATGCTTTTTATTGGACTTGACACTAAAGGAAGATAATAGTATAGGTAATCTTGCAACCCTTTAGAAGCTGGGGACATGAGTTGTGCAGCATCAAATGAGCCTTCAATCCTTGTGCAGCACACTGGGCAGACCCTGCCTGTAGAAACGGTTACCTCATTTTGATCATTTGAGCTGTTACAGAATTTTCTTACACGAAAACAACTCTGTGCATTGTTTCTACTGCCAACCAGGAAGGAGTTCACAGGAGAACTTCTTCCTGCATTTACTGATAAAGACAAGGACATGCAGGTGGTATAATTGCTGGTACCAAGTGGGAGCTGCCTGCAGACTTCTCTGCTGTGAGCTGGCTAAATTTATCCTGTGTCCAAGAGATCTGTGCCGCACAAGCCTGGGCCTGTTAACTAGCCAGAGTGGTGGCTCTGTGCTGTGGTCTTTAGTCAGAACTACTACAGTTTGTTACACTCTTTTCTTTTTTTTTAAAAGCCTCATGGAACTCTTTCAGGTTATTTTTTTTTTTTTATCCGTTGATGGGTTTTGCTATGTTTCTTTAGGAATTGTCAAGCAGCCTTGTGATAGCAGAGCTATTTTTCAGTAGGTAATACCAATGTGGAGTTTTGGCAGTCTTTTCTTTTTAAGGGGGGAGGGGGTATATGTGAAATATACAACTATTTGAAGAAATATAAATTAATGGAGTAAATAAAAAATCTTTCTGAAAAGAGTGTTTGAGTCTCTGGTGAGAATACAAATTAAATAAGTTAAATTATTAGTTAAATATTAGAATGAAACAAAATATTTCTCTAAATGAATTTACTCTTTGGATTCTTTGTATAACCAAAGAACTCTCTTCTAAATGTGCTTGTTTTGATATTTGTTGTAATCGGTATTTTAGATGCTAATACATCTCTTAAGTTCAAGTTAATATGTTTATATTAAAAAGAATTAAAGGGATGAGAACACAAGCTGAGTATAAATCCACGGTTCGGCAAAGCTACAGCAGCTTGGCTGGAAGTTTATCTTAATGTGTTCGCAAGGAAAGAGAAGACCATAGCACTATAGTACTTGTCCGTGTAGTTAAAGTCCTTCCTCTATCATACTTCTGTCATCACCTGATATAACCTTAACTTATATTTTCTTAAAAGATGCATCTCTGAGTTTGAAAATAGCACTGGGACACTAAGTCTGTACAAACTATTGCTTACTAGAAATGTTCAGGTTTGATTCATAGTCTGGATTCTGCTTGGTTTGGTACGGATCTTAGAAAGCACCATGACTATGAATGAAGTGATATTTGCTCAGAATGTTGACACCTTTCTTTCAGAGAGATCAGTCGCGTTGATGCAATTACGTGCAAAACAAAGCTGGTCTATCTTTCATTTGACTTCAGTTTCTTTACCATTAGATTGCTTGCCTGTCTCCTTGAAACATGCTTGTTCAGAAACCTAAGTTTGTACCTACTTAGCAGGTTTTTTTGCGTAAACTACTTGTCTCATCTACAGTCTATTTGGTCTTAAACTTGAGTTTAAACTGAATGTCTCGCTAGTGCAGGTCTTTCTAGGAGCATAGGTTGTGACCATCTGTTTCAGTTAGAACACAATCTTTAGCACCTTGTACTGAGCTTGAGGAGAGGGCTGGGGAAAGTGCTTTTACCAGTCAAAGTATGTATGTCTGAATATGAATTTGTATTTAAAAGTGCTCTCTAGGCTAGACTAGTATGAAATAAAAAGCACATTTAACATACCTCTTAAATACATGTCTTGTAATACAATTTCATTACAAACTTTAACCCTCAAAATAGTTGACTTGGTTTTGCCCTCTCATCCGCTATTGAGAATTAGGCTCAGGTAACTTTATGCACTTGGGTAGACCTTGCTGATGTGATTCATTGTCATGTGGCCTACAGGTGTGTAATTCCAGCTACCTGTGCAACCAGAATCTCTGAAGATGATCCATCTCCCTAGTGAGTCTTTGACCAGTGACGTATTTTTCTATCAAAGATTAATTCTTTACTGGCCTTCTTGAATAGAGAAATACTTGCATGTTGATGGCACTTAATGAGAAGTTAATTTAAAATGTCTCAAGGAAGACACTGGTCTTTTCTGGAGTGCTGCAGGTATAAGTTGGAAATGCATAATGTAGGATATCTAATTCTGCACAGCCAGATCTGAAGAATAAGTCTTGTGCTTGTAAAGCAAATCAAATAGGAATAAAGCTTATTTTCCATTTAGATTAGACTGCAAGATAAAGTACTCTTCTTGCATTAAAGAGAAAGGAAGTAATAGAATAGACAGGTATTCTGAGTTTATCTGAAGTTGCCTTTAATATGTTTCTTTTTCACCTGCTCTAAGGCCTTTTGTGTTTAACCTAGGAGTTTTCAAGCTTTTGGGTAGCTGAGGAAACTATTTAAAATATACTTGCTATGTTGTACTCTTTTTTTCTCAGCTTGCTGAAGGTATGGTAGTGGTAGAGCTGGGTAGTAGTTGCTTAATTTTGCAAGACTTTCAGCTTATGTGCTGTGCAGTTAACTCTGAAGCAGTAGTAGAGAAGAGCAACCCATGTAAAGTAAAAATGTCAGTGTGGTCTAACTTACTAAATTTTGAACTAAAAATATATTTACAATTTTTTTCCACAGGAACTATTGGACTACCTAGTTTTATGTAAGCAGCCTTCTCCAGAGAGCAAGGGCTGCTTCTCAAACAGCATAAGACTTTGCTAATACTGTTTGACATCTTACGTTCAGCAGGACTGTCTTGAGAGCAGGAGCATTTAAGAAAGGCAAGGCCTCTAGTTAATCCAGGCACAGATGGTTGAGATTGTCTGGAGTTGTAATTACAGTCTTTGTTTGGAAGGACTTTGGTTGTTTGAATGGTTGATATGGAAAACTTGAACAATGTTAGTGTAGTCTTGAACATCCTGTGCTTTAGGAATGTGCTGGTTATTGTAGAGTATGGAAATGTCTTCAGGTTTATTTTAAACACAAAAGGATAATCACTTATACGTGTTTAATTATCACCTGTGACCTTCTTCAGAAGGAACTGGAAAGAAGCTTTCTCTAATCTTGTTTGCATGTTGTTCTGCATTCAGTGGAATACAGATCCAAAAATACAAACCCCACTGAAAAGATCCTATAACTGAATCTGCTGCAAGTGGTCCATGTACAGATTGACCATATATCAAACGTAGTGCTTGAATTGAGTAGTCTATTACTTGTCAGTAGGAGGCTTTAAAAAGGGAGAGGCAGTCATCTGAACACATCTGTTAAGAGCATGTATGACAGTATCGTTCTTTATGAAGCCAGACCTGCCCAGCTTTTTGTTGTTTCGGGGGTGCTTGGAAAAGGACATGGTAGCATGCCAATAGAAGGAGATGTTTTAGCCAGGAAAGATGTGGTTTGGGTGAAAAAGTGATACACTAGTTAGAAGCTAAGTTGCTACCGTAGTTCTGGAATCACTTTTTATAGAAAATTGATAAAACAGATGCATTTCCTTAGTATGTCAGCATCTCATTATCTCAGTTGAGAAGCACATCATGTTGTTAGAGTAACAGCATGATCCTAAAGAGATTGGCTGAAAACTCGATGGCTGCATTTCTCTGAGGGGAAGGGAGAAAAGGTAAGATAGAGGGGCCACTGGAATACATGTCAAGGTATGCTTTAGCTGTATAAATCTCTTTTGATTAATTTAGTGTGTCAGAAAGGCCAGTTGAATACTTAAACAATCAACAAAGCCAGCATAGCCTTAAAAATAAAACAAAGCCTCCTGTCAGGTATTGGCTTTTTGTAGCCTGTTACCATTTGGGGAGGACAAGGAAGGCACTTGCCTTGCTGCAGAGCCATCCTTAACTAAACATGCCTAAAATTCTGTAAGCAGTGACCAAATGACACACTAATGCAATGTTAAGTAATCTTTTGGCAGCAAGGGAAGGTGAGGTGGGGTGTCTGATGCTTATAGATAATATTTTTCAAAATGATAGGCTTTTATTCATATTCTGGATATGTTTTTATTGATCAGATTTTAGTTACTTCAAGACTTATAAAATTGCCCTAGATATTAGTGATCTTTATTACTTCATTTTTCTGGCCTGCATCCCAGTACTGCTCTGGGGTAACTCTCCTGAAGTCATCCTTTAGCCTGGGGCTAAACTTCTGTCTCATCTTCTAAGAAAGATTGCCAATTAAATTAGGCAACTTTGAAAAGCTTTTATGGCTTTGATATGGGTTGAAAGCTGCTGGGGATGAGATTTATCAAACCCATTACAGTTCAGCATTATTCCGTTTGATTAGTCACTCTTGGCACACGGATAGGATTTGAAAGAAAACTGTCTTTGGCAAAATTATCATTAATAATTCACATGTTTATATTACACTTGTATGTACTGTGTATTTCTCTGATAGGAAGCTTTATTTCATATACATAGAATTGTAATGAATATGGATGCTTCATGGAAGGTCTCAAAAAGTAGTCATTAACAAGACCAGAGTTCAAGAGGTCAAGTATTTAAATACTTAATATTGTGACATTTGCTTTCTTCTAGAAAGAGTTCTAAAACCGCAGCAAGAATGTAGCCTTTTTTTTTTGTTTTGTTTTTTGGAGGTATGTGGTAGGGACTAACAACTTTGCAGTTCAAAGCAGGGTGGTGAGAAAGCATTTTATAGAAACAGACCTTACAAGATTACACGGGTCAGTGTCACTTTTTCTCAATCTGTCTAATGTTTGAGCATTTTGGTGTTGCTTGAAGGAGGTGTATTGGGTTATGAATATTCTCAAGTGTACCAGTATTTTTTAATAGAATTGGCTTAAATTCCGTTTTCTGTCTTTAAGTAACTTAGAGAAGATACTTTATCAAACAGTGTTAACTGTTACTGTACTCTGAATTCTGTCCCTTATATTCAACAAGAGCCTTGCTTATTGCCCCAAATAAGTCTGTTACCGGGAGAGTGGTGTTCTTTATATAAAAAGTGCGAGGTACATATGTGCATTATTAAATTGTGTTACTTGTAGCTTTTTCTAATAACCATTGAGTTATATAAAACATCTTCTTAAAATGTTAGTATCTGCCCAAGACCTTGATGATGTTTGTCAGGAAAAAAATTGCTCCCATCCACATGCTAATTAGACTTTTCACACTATTTTAAACTCTCAGCGAGTTCAGTGATTGTTTTGACTATTCAAATGTTTTTGTTAAAAATATATTATTTAGACCTTTTGCTCTTACTTCATCGAATCTTTCAACGTATTTATCTCTTAGTGTGTTCTTTACAACTTTAACGGGGTCTTAAATCTTTCATTTTTGTAACAAACTTGAAGTAAGAAGAATTGACTTGTTTAAATTCTGGGTTGGAAATGAAAGAAATACTTTTGGTTTTTCTGTGTACTTTCAAAACAAGCATGTTTGGCTTTAGTTGAGACATGATTCAGGTATTCTTTGCAGAATGAAAGCCTTAGTTTGGATGGGTTTAGTACCTTTTTGTGCTTTTACACCTACAAATTTATATTCAAACCTCAAAGAATTACAGCAAAAGAACTCATTTTGAACGTATTTACAGATGTGTTTTTTGCAAGTTGACCTGGAGTGATTGAAGAATTGGCTATTTCTTGGCTATGGTTCTTGGCAGCATCTCAGCTGCAGGACTAGTAATTTTACATAAATGCAAAAACTGTTGAGCTTAAATGGCTTTCAGTGCTTAGAAAGGGGACAATAATAAGGGCCATTACTTTATCTCTTCTTTAGGAAAAGCAACTTTTGGGTGGTGACGAAGTAAATAATTTCATGGGAGTGGCATCTTGCATTCATTAAATGCTGGACCTTTAAAACACTGCTGTGGAAGGAGTAATGAGTTGTTGTTCTAATACTCGTTAGAGTTCAAATGTTTCATGATCTGATGGACAATTTATTTTCTCTCCAGGAGTGTATTGTAACCATCCTGTCCTTCTACAACTGCTTTCCCTTGAGTGGGTCTGGTAAGTTTCAACGTTCTATTAAAAGTACCCTTGTCAATGCAAGAAGGGTTAACTTATTTTCAGCCATTCTTCTCCCTTCAAATGTGAATGTGGAGTAAGAATAAGGTTCTGCCTTAGTTCAGGTGTTGTTTGTCTTTTTATAACAGCTTGTCAGCTCTGCTTGGAATCGAAATGCCCAGGACCAATATATTATGAATATGAGCCAGCATGGCCAAGACAACCAGTAGCATCCTGGCTTGTGTCAGAAATAGTGTGGCCAGCAGGACTAGGGAAGTGATTGCCCCTCTGTACTTGGCACTGGTGAGGCTGCATCTCGAATACTGTGTCCAGTTTTGTCCTCATTACAAAAAAAGACATAGAGGTGCTGGAGTGTGCCCAGAGAAGGGCAACGAAGCTGGTGAGGGGTCTGGAGAAACAAGTCTTATGAGGAGCAGCTGAGGGAACTGGGGTTGTTTAGCCTGGAGAAAAGGAGGCTGAGGGGAGACCTTATTGCTCTCTACAACTACCTGAAAGGAGGTTGTAGCGAGGTCAGTCTCTTCTCCCAAGTAACAGGCGATAGGACATGAGGAAGAGGCCCCAAGTTGCACCAGGGGAGGTTTAGATTGGATATTAGGAAAAATTTCCTCACTTAAAGGGTTGTCGAGCATTGGAACAGACTGTACAGGGAAGTGGTTGAGTCACCATCCCTGGAGGTGTTTAAAAGACGTGTAGATGTGGTGCTGAGGGACATGGTTTAGTGGTGGACTTGGCAGTGCTAGGTTAGCTGTTGGACTTGATGATCTTAAAGGTCTTTTCCAACCTAAATGATTCTGTGAATAAGAAAAATACAGAACATCCCCATTGCTTTATATCTGTACTGCTTAACAAACTTTGTAGTAAGTTTTGTCCAAAACTGATAGTGTCTGTGATATTGCTGTGGACACTGGGTATTTTATTGATTTTTTTTTTTTTTTTTCAGGATGCAAAATATGGGCCTCTGTTTTTGAGAAACTTGCATTTCTGCTAAAACTTGGCATATCAAATTTATGGCTGAATTCTACTTCTTGAAGTCTTACATGTTGCATATTTTATTTTTACATTATTTTTTAAGAAAAAAAAAAAAAATTACTTCCCTACTGAAATGGGGCTAGGTGTAGGCAATTTCCTGTTTTTTCTGTTGGTGTGACTGCGTGAAACTTTGACTTCACGTTCTACATGATCATGTCTGAGTATGTTCTGTTCCATTTCATGTAGCTGTAGCAATGCAGAGATTAATGGATCCTGATGTCCGCAATAAGGCAGCAGTTCTAATGAAAGCTGAAATGTTTGCTCTTTATTTAGATGAAGCTATTAAAAATAAAGTATATTCAATGTTTTCTCCATCCAGAATGAAGACAGATGTAAAGATGGCATGTCCAAGGAATTTTAAAAGGTGTAGACCTCCTGACTGAGCAGTGCTGTGAATTTTATTCTCTTTAATTAGTGAAGTAAGTGTGAATCAAACCTAAGCTGCTGGGGGTTAAGTGTGCCGTTTTCGTATATATGACGATACTGTACAATAGCGAATTGTGTTAGCTTCATTGTCATTCTGTCAGTATGCTTAATTCTCTTGATGGGAGAAGATGGGGAATTATGTATTGGAATATGTAATGCAAAACTGCTCTTTTGAGAATTTTTGTATATTCTTTATTCTTTAATTGAGTAGAATGATTTAATCTAGTAGAAAATTCTAAATTACAGGACCCCTTCATGTTAATATATCGCTCTGATTTTTGGAGCTCTTAAATGAGAAATCCCTTTTGCTATGTAAGTTTTAGGACAGTGGTGGAGGATTGCTAGTAATATATCACACGTCTTTAACCTGTACCTGCTTGTTGCTTCTACTTGAACAGTACCCAACTGTTTGGTCAAAATATACTTTCTCCTAATCTCTGATGCTAGATTCATTCTTCATTTAAATTTTTGCATTCCAAGTAACTTGGCTTAAAATAAATAAAATGATGCTTAGGGTTAGGTGCCAGGAGTTCTTGGATCCTTTTTCTGTGCTCTGGATGCTAGGCCAAATGTTACACATTTAAAACAGTGAAAACAGTAATAAGCATCAAGTGTTTAATGGTGAGATAAATTGTTTTTAACAATTCTCTAAGGATGTCTTTTTTTTTTTCCCCCTCTACCAGCTGCTGTTCTCTCACAGGTGAAAGTCATGATCACGCTAACAGAACTCAAATTCTTAGCAGATGCCCAGACATCGTACCACATCCTAAAACCATGGTGGGATGTTTTCTGGTATTACCTCACCATGATAATGCTGCTAGTTGCTGTGCTCGCTGGGGCTCTCCAGATTACTCACACCAGAGTATTGTGTTGTCTTCCTTGCAAGCTAGAATATGACAATCATTGTGCCGTGCCTTGGGATTTAGTTAAAGCCAACCTTAACATGTCGGCTAACTCTACAGCACAGATAATCATCCCGGTTAAAATCCAGAATGATCTCCATCGGCAGCAGTATTCCTATATCGATGCAGTATGTTATGAGAGACAGCTTCACTGGTTTGCCAAATTTTTTCCATACCTAGTGCTTCTGCATACCTTTATTTTTGCAGCTTGCAGTAATTTCTGGCTTTACTATCCTAGTACAAGTTCCAGGCTTGAGCACTTTGTAGCCATTCTTCAGAAGTGTTTTGATTCTCCATGGACAACGCGTGCCCTCTCAGAAACAGTTGCCGAGCAGTCTGTGAGGAAGTTGCCAATAGCCAAATCAAAAGCAGTCATTTCATCACCTGGGAGTTCAGTAGATATAGGGGCCAGCAGACAGTCCCTGCCATATTCACAACCTGGCTTGGAAACAACTGGAAGAGAAAATTCAAGTGTTCTTGACAAAAAAGAAGGGGAACAAGCTAAAGCTATATTTGAAAAAGTGAAGAAATTCAGAGTACACGTGGAAGAGAAGGATGTCATATATACAGTGTACATGAAACAGATTATAGTGAAAGTCATTGTATTTGTAATAATATTAATTTATGTCCCCTACTATTTATCATTTATTACACTTGAAATTGATTGCGCAGTTAATGTTCAAGCCTTTACAGGCTACAAAAGGTACCAGTGTGTTTATTCGCTAGCAGAAATTTTTAAAGTTTTGGCTTCATTTTATGTTGTTTTAGTGATCTTCTATGGCTTAACTTGTACTTACAGTTTGTGGTGGATGTTAAGAAGTTCACTTAAGCAATATTCTTTTGAGAAGTTGAGAGAGAAAAGTAATTACAGTGATATACCTGATGTAAAGAACGACTTTGCATTTATTCTCCACTTGGCAGATCAGTATGATCCTCTTTATTCCCAGCGATTCTCAATATTCCTATCTGATTTGAGTGAAAACAAACTGAAACAGATAAATCTTAACAATGAATGGTCAGTGGAAAAACTGAAAAATAAACTAGTAAGAAATTCCCAAGACAAGATTGAACTTCACCTTTTCATGTTAAGTGGTCTTCCAGACAGTATCTTTGAACTGACAGAAATAGAAGTCCTAAGCCTGGAACTTATTCCTGAAGCTAAACTTCCTTCAGCTGTGACCCAGCTAGTCAATCTCAAAGAACTCAATGTTTATCATTCGTCACTAACGATGGATTATCCAGCAGTCAGCTTTTTAGAAGAAAATCTGAAAACATTGCGCCTGAAATCTAGTGAGATGGGAAGAATTCCATTTTGGGTCTTTCATCTAAAAAACCTACAAGAATTGTGCTTAACAGGATATTTCATGCTAGATCATCACAACTCCATATACAATGAAAGCTTTCAGGGCCTAAAAAACCTGAGATCAATTTGCTTAAAAAACAACCTTTCCCGTATACCTCAAGTGGTTACAGATCTGCCTTCTTTACAACACTTAACTATCAACAATGAGGGAAATAAACTCCTAGTGCTAAATAACCTGAAGAAGCTGGTAAACCTGAGAACCTTGGAATTAATCTGCTGTGATTTAGAGCGCATTCCTCATTCCATTTTTACCCTAAACAATTTGCATGAAATCGACTTGAAAGAAAATAATCTCAGAACAGTGGAAGAAATAATTAGTTTTCAACATCTTAAGAACCTTTCTTGCTTAAAATTGTGGCACAACATTATTTCATATGTCCCAGTGCAGATTGGTGCGTTATCAAACCTGGAACAATTGTATCTAAATTATAATAATATTAAAAATGTTCCATTGCAGCTATTTCTTTGTAAAAAATTACATTATTTGGACCTTAGCTACAATAAGCTAACCTCCATCCCTGAAGAAATCGGTTATCTGACCAATCTGCAGTACTTGGCTTTGACAAAAAACCATGTAAGTAGAACTTTGAATTACTACTTTAAAAAAAATAATAATGAAATATTGACTTAACCTACCATTTCTTCTGCAACAGCCTCTGGTTCAAAATGCTTTTGTGGTGGTCATGGTTAAAGTAAACTTGCTAAAGCTGAAAAAAGGGGTGGTGCTTGTTTAATTGCTAAAACCTTGGTGTCATCAAAGCTTGTGTAATACCAAGTAACTACTATCTTGGTTTGTAGGAGCTTAAGGGCTCTGATCCAGAGATAGCGTAGGTTAGGATGGCTGCAGAAACGTACCTTCCCTTTCCCTGCAGCTATCCTTTGTAGTATTTTAATGGAAGTGAACAGTGTTAAATTTTTACCTTAAAATGCCAAACTGAAAGCTGTAGTGAATCAAGAGCCAGTTGATGAGCAGCTCAGCTGTCTGATTGGGAAGAGGGAGATAATTATAGCTGGTAACCTCATTAGCAGTGCTAAACTGTCTGGCTTGTTACTGTGGGCTCCAGGCTTGTGACTTCTTTGGAGGTTTATAATTGTTTTCTCCAGTGAGGCTGGTTTTGGATGTTGTATGTCAGTAGCATGGACCAGGGCTAAGTTACTACTGTACTGCATGGATAACTGCTTGTACAGGTTTTGCAACACAGGAGCTGCTAATTTCTCTCCACAGAATCTGTGTTTGTTCCTCATTAAGTGAAGGAGACAATAGCCTATTTATCTCTCCTGCCACCTGCACATGCACACATTTGTACACGCTTGTGCGCATGTGTGCATGTATGTGCTCCCCCTGCCGTGCTTATGTCTTGACTTGTGACAGTAGCTAAGCATCTTCACAACAAAACAAGTAAATAAAACCATTGTAGTGTTTGTTCCCTAGCACTTTTTCGCATAATGATAGAAGCATTACAATTTTCCCTTTCCTTATCCTTCCATAAATTAAGAGTTGTTTTTTTTTTTCATCCTAAAATAAAACTGGGAGATGTCAAAACATGCAGCTGCATATAGGCTAACAAGTTTTAATGTACATAATTTTTGTTCTTTTCTTTCCTTTTTCTAGATTGAAATGCTGCCTGATGGATTATTTCAGTGCAAAAAGCTGCAATTTCTTCTTCTGGGAAATAACAGTCTAATGAATTTGTCCCCTTCTGTGGGTCAGCTACTGAATCTTGTTCAATTAGAGCTCATTGGAAACTATCTTGAATCACTTCCTGCTGAACTGGAAGAATGTCAGTTCTTAAAGCGGAATAGTCTAATTGTAGAAGAAAGGTTGTTAAAAACGCTTCCACTTCGTGTAAGAGAGCGTCTGCAGGCGTGCTCAGATAAGTGCTAAGTTTAAAATGAAACTCTGCATCATTGCATTTTATAAGCCTTTTGCTTAATATCTCTACACCTATACAGATCTTTAGAGAGAAGTGAGGGAGAGGTAACAGTTTACAAATCAGTCTTAAACTTAAATGCATTGAACTGGATTGTATTGGAAAAGAAAAATTTACTTAGATTTGAATAAAAAAAATCAGCCTTTTACAGGTAATCATATGTCTGAAAAATCTGAAATATGAATTGTTGGTTGGATTCTACTGGTTAATTCAGTTAAATCTATATGATAGTATTGAACTGGAAGAGTTGATTGCCTTGCTATAGTGAGAATGTATATACTTTTTTCCTATGGGAATTTTTTCTGTTGATAGTGATAATTTTAAACAGTTTCATCTCCTGCCATATGAGATCTAAGAACTGTCTGGAATTAGTTTCTAAATATGAACTCTTCACTAACTTAGAATATGTTAAATTAAGAGTTTAAACTACTTGAGCAGCCCTATTGCATGGGGTATACTGAAAGTAATTTTTCAACATACCTTAATTTTTAAACCTTTTGAGAAGTACTGAGCATTAATTCTCTAATTGTGGAAGATAACATTTGAATCTTGCTATTAAAACCAATTGGACAAGAATACCTGAAACCGGTTTCAGTATTTTGTCTTAAAAATAGGAAAAACAAAATTATTTGCTGTCCAGAAGTTGGGAGGAATCAGAAGAATCTGGATAACTGTTGTGTGCATGTACTAAACAATAAGTCTTACAGTACTGATCTTCATAGGTAACGATGGGCAATGGAACATGATATAGTTGCAAAGTTGTCTTCTGTATGTTGTGAGCATCCTGGGTGTTAGTGTGATGTATGTTGCTGTTTAACGTTTTTTATAACTTCTCATTACAGACTGCCTCAGTGCTTCTTCTCCACACCCAGTTACTGTATTTTGGTGGCTGGGGAGAGGATGAAGGAGGTTTGTATTAGATAGGGACAGAAAGACACAGTTAAAACAGACCAAATAATCACACAGCATATAAGCACTTAGGAGGGAAAAAAACAGGAATAATTACAAGCTTTGAAGCTTTGCCTTTTCTAGGGATGTAATAATTTCTTAAGTTATAGTGCTGGAATGAGCTCTTATGCCATCCTTAACACTTGCAAAACTGGATGGAAATAAAATGGTTCCTGACTTCATTCTTCTGCTGTGCGCTGTTTTATTGTATTTGAAGTCTTAACTCTCATGATTATTATTATGTTTGCTAAAAACATAAGTTGTACCCCTGGGGGAAAAAAAGCATGCCTTCCAAAAACATATTTGAAACATTTTGGTATTATATTAAAAGTTTTCAAAAACAATCTCAATTATGGTTAAATAGATGAGGTAAATTGTGCTCTTAATGATGTTTTGTTTATCAAGTGTGCTAACTCTACATTCCAGTGTGTAATAGCAAATCATCACAGATAGACCAGTTTTAGTACTGGACTACTTTTAGTCATCTCTTGCTCCTGTTTCAGTCACGCTTTTGTGGAGAATAAGGTTGGTTTTGAATGAAAATGCCAAAACCAAGTCTGATCAAGATGGAAGTAGGAGATGTCTCTGCAGTAGCAGTGCAAAAGGTGCATCTTTATTCACTGTACTGATGGCATTCCGAAGATCTCTGTAGTTAGAGCACTTTTCTCAGGGAACCAAAATATGGTATAACTATTACTTTTTATGTAGTTCTAAAAAATTTTAGTGTAAACTGATTACTTGTGTTTATGTGCAGACCAGTGCTGCTGGAACAGTCTTTCGTAGTGTCCGTAGATAGCTCTTCCAAACTCTACTTTCAACTAATTTTGAGTTGTATAATAGTTCTGTAGGAAATAACATGTTTCATAGACAGAGATGGTTGTGGCAGATTTGATTAAACGAGAGTACATTGATTTGCACCCCTGTGGCAAGAGTTTTGTTAATAATTGCTATAGGTCTGTGTCAGGACTGTGTTACTTAACATTGAAGAACACTTCATGCCAGAATTTGACATGCAAGACTTGCAGTCTAGTAATTTTTAAAAGGTTAAGCAAGCATTTTCTTTAAAGTTTTTTTCTAAACTGGAAAGCTGTATTGAAAAAGTTAAATAAGCAAGTAACTGGCTTGGCCAATAACTTCAACTTTTTAGCAGTGCGTCTGTTCTTTTCCATAATCGACAAAACTGATGGAGGTGAACAATGATCTTAAATGCACATTTTTATACTAGTTCTGTCAGAGTGAAATAACAGAAATAACTTGGAGAAAGGTACTTCATTTCTGAAATGTGTAACCTCAAATGAGTTGAGGAAACACTAAGAAATGCATAAGAATATAAATACCGTTATGTAGGTTAAATGGGTTACTTTTTTTAGGCTTTAATATTTTTTCACTCTGCACCCCCTCAAGAAGGTTGGATCTTTTCACTGTACATTTGAGCGTTCATAAAACACCCAGACAAAACCAGAAAGTATAAAGGCTAGAATCTCTAGCCATGTTTTCAAACCACAGTGTGCCTTTACTATCTATTTTGTGCCATGAAACCCAATCCTAGCGCTTAGAATTGAGGGTAGAGACAAATACAACTCTGAATTTCTTTAATTCATTTCAGCCATGACCTTAATATTCAATATTTCTTCAAAATGAGGGGATTTTCAGGGAATCAATATATGAATCCACTGTCATAAATTTTGTACAATAAGTGTTGTTGGCATCTATTCTTTGTATTAATCGCTTCCAATCAAAAAAGGCTTTTTGACTTGTTTCAGTGTTGTATTGTGTTTAAGAACTTTGTATTGTGACCTCCCGTATCATGAACGTTTTTTTTAAAAATTAAATTTTTTTTGCATTACAATTCTATGAATTCTTCTTTATTTTCCGTATGAGATGTTGCCTTTAATGCAAAGCTCAGAAATCTGCTTCCAGCTATTTGTGCCAATGTGCTAGCAGGTGTATCTTCCACAGGAAAGTATGAAGACAATGAACAGCAGTGGGAAATGAACACTATGCTCCATATCAAAGCAGTTCTTGTGTTCTGGGCTAGGAGAGAAGCTCCTGTGTCGATTAGAACTAAGCTTCCAAATTAATCGTTGTTACAGAACCTTTTCCAACTCTCCTACTTGGATTTTTGTGAGCCGGTTAAATAACAAATGCAGCCTGGAATTGTACTGGAAGAAGTGAGAAGGCGATGATTCTCTTCCCAGCTTGGCACATACAGCTGTCGTACAGCTAAACTGCCAAAAATAATACTGCTTATAGTAAATCGTGCATGTGTTTCAAGGATTGCACATTGTGTTAGCTCAAAAGATCTCATTTCTTTTGAAATGCAAGAGGATACATGATGGCTTTTTGTGTCAACCTGGGTTTGGCTCCATGTTTTGAAGATAAGGAAAAAAACCCAAACATGCAAGTAATGTTATATATTCTAGTGCTAGCTTCTTATTTTCAAACTAAAGACCTTCCTAGCAAGTTTTACAGAACTGCGGCCTTCTCTTCTTGGAGATGAAATGAAATAACTAATAAAAAAATGACTTGCGGTTTACTTATTTTGAGGTAGCAGTGTCAGTAAAATAAGGCAGATGATTCTTCTTAAAGTTGTTGCTCTGTGCTCCTGCAGAGCCATGTGCTTTGTTTTCATGGCACGTTATTGTAGGTCTAGTGATTTATTTTTCTCTTTTTTTTTTAACCAGTAGATTTACATCATGCTAACAAAATTCCTTGGTCTGTAGACTTTCCATCTTCAAGAATGTGACCTGAACTTCATTCTGTAATCACTTGTACTAAGGGACTCTTTCCCTCTTTCCTTTCCACCTCAATCAATGCCGGGATTATAGGGAACAATATAGGAGCAACTGAAGAATTCTACTAAAAAATACACGGCTGCAAATCCCGAAAGGAGGAGGCAGTGCATGTCATCCTATGGATTATTTTTTTCTATATATATATTTATTTATATCAAGGTTTTTACAGAACTTTGGGTATTTCTGGATATCAGGAATTGATCAAGCTCTCATTCCTTATTTGGCCTTGCTGGGGGGCTGAGTCCCTCAAATGTGGAAGCATGGCAATGAATTTCCCAGTGAAGAATGCAGAGGCTGCACAGGTTACTTGCTGTTGTGATGGAGTTGACAGCTTATGTTGGCTGTGGCAACAGGGGAGGAATTGTAGCTAATTGATAGGAAGAAGCAAGCAGTGATACTACAGTCCTATATGCTTGTAGGATACAGCAGTGTCTCAGGAATTCCTGTGTCTGGGGAAGTCACCATCCTGGTGTTACATGAAGAGTTTATCCCAGTCCTCCATTGCCAGGGCACGTAGGTGGCAGAGAGAGCACTAGCAACCCACTCCGGGGCTGGACTGGCATCTGAAAGGGTTTAGGCATTAACCCAGTCTAGTGTGTTTAGTAAATGAACCGTTACATCTTTGTCTTGCTGCTTCTTTATATTCATTCATTTATGTGAATATCTGTCTTCTTTTTCTCCAGCTTCTAATAACTTACAGTCCATTTTTATTATTTTGTTCAAGTGTACTCTCTGCTTGGCAGGAGCTGGCTAAAAGACATTAGGGTGGTACGGATACACAAGCCATGTGCATTTAACACTTGGAGAAATGGAGAAGGGAGGATGAAAATTGGCCTACCTGCAGAGAGAAGGGAAAGGAATAATTACTTGAAGTAACAAGGGAGATGTCTGAGAGATCATTATTACTCCTTAGCCCAGCAAGGCTATTGGGAAGTATTACTTGTTAGTAGGCTTAACACAGTGAGGTATTGGTCTGTAGTGCTTGTGGGCATGCTGTTAAACAGGTGAATTTATTACTTGCTATTGCTTTTTTCCCTCATAAAATTTCTATTTATAAATCTACTGCTACTATTTATAAAACTTCTTTATAAAACTCTGAGTAAAACTTCTTTTCTTTTCCCTCTCTCATCCTTGCATATTTATGGATTGCAGACCCAATGCTCTTTGCAAAGCAACTAACATGCTTAGTATTTGAAAAGTGCAAGGGTGAAAATTGTAATGGAGGTATGTAGAATTGCCAATCACTGCAATCTCACTGGCAATGCAACTTGAGAATCTCTTAAGTCAGACTTAAGGTTTAGTATATGGATAGTAAGGGAAAAAGGAGGAACATAGCTCACTGCTCGTCATTGAAAACATAGCTAACCTGCGAGTAAATTGACTGATTTCAGTGCACCTCCAGTGAATTGACTGATCATTTTAAATCTGCCTTGCTCAGTAGCAAAACTGCATAAAATTGTGCATGAAACAGTTTGGTGTGTTTTTTTTTCAAGTGAGTTGCTCAATTATAGCTAAAGATGTTTAACCTCTCTGCATCAACATAGGGGAGGTCCCAATACTCTGGCCCTTGTGCTTTGGCCCTACGATCTGACTACACCATCGTTTTGGCTTCTGCTGGACCTTACGCTGACCTGGTTCAATGCAAGAGCCTTGCAAAACACTATTACTTGTACTAGTTTTCTGCTGGTTTAGCAAGCTGAATCAGTTTGGAACAGTCTGACAAGTACCCAAGTCAGTAGAACGGGACAAAGATCAGTACCTCCCCTTACGATGATTGCTTAGGGTGCAACTTTGTCTTTGCTTGCAAAGTAATTATCTTTGGCTGCCTCTTTTTATAGTACATTAGTACAACCAAATGGTCATGACTTCTTTACATGGGCTATAATTATATATATATAGCTACATATATGCACATATATAGATATTGAATCCAGATCTGGTATTAAACAGGTCTCGGACACAGTAATATACTAAATATGTTTATCTAAAGGTATTAGTGAAGGGGAAAATGTAAGGATAGACAGATTAAAGAAAAAAACCTCTTCGAGAGTTCATAAATAGCATGTCTTGAATTATCTTACAGGATAACAGATATGCTCAGTTACCTTAGCTGAAATGGTTGCCTGAAAATTTAGGAGTAGGAGGGGAAACTAATCAGACTTCCAAGATGTGTAACCCATCATAACTGGTGACTATGTGGGCTCATTAATCCCTGTCAGCTTTCCTCAGTTTGCCTATGTTTTATCTAGATTAGTGCTCCCATTACGGAGCAGTAATAGTGGCTTCTGTCCTCTTTTGAGAGTTATCTGCTACTTAGGGATGATTCAGGTTCTCCAGCAGCAGCTGCTGAACTGTTGTATTTCAGGCTGCTTTATTGAGGTAACCCAAAGTTGGCATTGCTTTTTGTGAGGTAGACAAAAGCTAAGCAGCTATGGCAAAGGAACATGACCCGTTCTTGTGGAGATGGAAAACTGAAGAGGGGAGAGAAGACAGGGCAGGGGGTAGTCCAACTGCTGTAGACCAAGCCATTTTTACTCCTGCATCAGTTCCTAAATCTGGCTGGTGAGAGATACTGCTAGTTTTTCTTTAAAGCAGTCTGTCTCATCATAGAAAACTCATGAAGTAACTTGAGGGCTGTGCAGGGATTGATTCTGTAAGGTGCTGAGTTTTTGAGTAATGGCTTAGTGAACATGCTTGACTCCCACCCAAAGCCAGTGGGAGTTCAGAGTATTCATACCATTCCAAATAACCCTTTTTATTCTTAAAGATGTCTTGATAAAAGGAGCTTGTAACACAATGATTTGTTTTCTTTCTGTTCTGAGGGTATAAATTATAACATATGCATGAAAAGGAAATCGGTAACAGTTTTCTGTTTTAAAAAATGGCTAGAAACAAGCAACAATGTCAAAGGCAAGGACATATGAATCTTATTTGATTTAAATCTGGTTTTATGCCAAGTATTTGTGGTTTTGCTAGCTTGAGAAATAAATCCACTGAATGGTCTTAACTGATATCATATTCTTTCCTGCATTGGTCCAGAGAAAACTCTGATAAACTTTAGGTAACAAGTTTTAAATTTACCGAGTCTTGCTTTTAGCTATAGCTGCCTGTTTTTCTGGATTTAATAATGCTAGCAGCTTATAAAGAAGGATTGGTTTTCATTGCCGTAGATTTACACAGATCCATCAAGAGTATAAACAAAGCCTCATATTCCATAGCAAAGGAATCTAAAATTTTACATAAAGCTTCTAGTTGCAGTAGGCTACTATACATAGTTACATTATTTATTATGTTAAAATGGAGGCTTTTAATAAGTTAAGCTCACAAATAAAGATTAATAGTCGATAGAGTAGTACTTCTGATACTTTGATGAAAAGCTCTGCATGTTTTACGCTGCCCTGCACTTAGTTCTTAATATATCAAAGATGTTTGTGCTGGAAATGCGCAACTGTCGGTGAGCTGAAGCAGTGGGCAGATGGGAAAGTGGAATATGCACACGAGCTGAATGTTCTTGAGTCAGCGTGAAGTAGCAAATAGTGCATGACAAGCTGTCTTTTAAGACTTCAGGCTTAATCAGTTCAGATCTCAGTCATTTGCCTCCCTTGGAGTATTGCTCCAGGACCTTGCAGACTCAAGAAAACAGAATTGGAACAGAGGACAAGTTGAGGTTTGGGGATTTTTCTTCCCTGAAAAAAAGCTGCAGGTTTTTTTGTGGGGTTTTTTGTTGTTGTTTTGTTTTGTTGGTTTTTTTTAAGGAAAATAACAAAAGCATGCTGCAGAAGTCTAGTATGGTTAAGAAGGCTTTGAGCTCCTTTAAGTTGGAGTATACCTCTTGTATTATTCAGAATTTTCTCTCTTTAAGGAATGCCTGTATGCCAGTTGATTTCAGCTCTTCCTTTTGTCATTAATGGCCTACCCTTAAGTGAGTTTTAATTATAGTAATAATTGCAGAGGGCAAAGGAGTCTCCTTCAGCTTCTAGATGACAGTGAAAGTTATCTCTCCTGTGTCTAGGTAAACATTCTTTTGGTGTCTGTATTGAGGGTAGGGAGATGTGAAATCGCTGTGGTTGCTGCCTCCCCCTTAGAGTCCAGCTGCTGATAAAATTACAGCCTGGTATGTAGGAGAATTCCTGCTTGTGCTGGCATGAGTGAAGAAGCTGGGAGGGGCATAATGGGGTTGATTATTTTGGTGGCTGTGCCAGTTTATGCAAGTGTTGATCGTTTGTAGATAGAAATGTGACCTAAATAGTGGCCATATCCATGTGCAGAACATGGAGTAAGAAACACACAGATTGGGAGGCAAATTCAGTAATTCTCTAGAGGCTGTCCCTGCTATACGTTGAAAGAACTGAGCTGGCAAAGAGTACTGGAAAAAATACTATTTGGAGTGGAAAGCTTTGGTTGTAGGCCTGAGTCCCTCCCAATATCAGCATTTCTGTTTGCATCGTTAGGGATCATTTAGCTAACAGCTGTATCTTTGCTGTCTTCATAGGGTTAAGCCAGTGCCGCCTTTGACAGTTTTGTAAGTCCATAGGTCAGTGGGGAGGGAGTAGCCTTTACCTTAATTTCTTTCTCAGCCAAAGTAATATGCTAAAAAATCAGAGAGCTTTTTTTAGTGTAAGCTGTACATGCTGATATTGAATCAGGTTGCTGGTGAAGCATGGGAAATGCATCCTGTGCAGCTAAGGACCTGACACGTCGGGATATGTCAAGTAATGTCTTTGCTTC
>KZ505681.1:929382-940984 GCA_002844005.1 Limosa lapponica baueri | reverse complement strand
GTCCTGAGAACATCTCCAGTTGAGAGAGAGAAAGAATATATACCAAGGAACGCGAACAAAAGGATTGCAGTCATTTATGAACAGTTACACAAATGTATAAGGTATGTGCCTATGATTATTAAAGATTCAAAAATTAAGCTACCATGTAACTGTTCAGAAATATACTTACTAGGTAAGCGTTCAACTATACCCAGAAAACTGAAACAAGCATTTGTAGATAATATTTACCTTGTGCTCTTGTTCCTTAGTATTTTTTCTTTTTTTTTTAAATCTCTTATTTAAATGCCATTTTAATTCTACTTTTAAGTGCTCCAAGACCCCTGCGTAAGGCATTTCTCCTGTAAAATTTCTCTCCTCCTTTATGCAGCTTCAGGCATATTTTACTCTTCATCTCCCCCTGCCGGCACTATTGCATGGCTGAATGGGTCCTGTAACATGATTTCAGGCATGGACAATTCCTTTGAAAAGACAGTTTAAAAAAATATTTTTATGAGTTAAATACAAATCACAACTTAAGCTCTCTGAGGTTTGACTGTAAACACACCCTCGATTTCCAGCAAACCCCATAAAACCAGGAATGGAACTCTTACGGGGGACCAGTTCATCTTCACGCTGCCAGTTAGCCACTGGGTGCAAAGCAAATGCACTACCCAAACAGCAAAAAACCTAAGTGAATTCCTTATTTTAATTTATGTATTTGAGTGGCAAAATGTGTATTTTCAATTTACTTTTTTGCTGCCAGGGTGTCTTTGAACAGTTTTGATGCTAAACAGTCCAAGCTGAGAAGTAAGCAGTGATATTAAGGTGGATGTTAAGCTCTATTAGAAACATTGTGTTAAATGGAAAAAGTCCTTTTCTATTGAGAACCAGCTACCATTACCTAGTTCTGGAGGGACTAGAAATTATGTTAATTTTCTCCCCACTTCAAATCCAAGTCAGAATAGGCACCTGGGAGCATGCTTAGCTCACCTAATTTCTCTTTTGCTGGTATCTCTCTCTGCATGGGGCAGTATAGTCACTACCTCACCTGGGCTGTGTTGCTAGTCTGGAACCTACTCTCCTTCCCAATCCTTGTGTCATTTTCATTCTTTAACCTTTTCCTGAATATCTGTTATTTTCTTCATATGCCTTGAGTGGCTCTGCTGGAATGAGTTTTTTCTTCATTTATTTTGAATAAATGGGAAAATGAAACACTTGTTATTCTGAATCTATGGATAAGGTCTGTGTAACTTCCTAAGGCATCATGTATTGTCTTCTGGTTTTATTCTCTGAATGTGCAACATAACACACTCTACATGATTTTCAAACAATGGAATAAATAGTTTCATTTTGTAGAATGGATGAGATTTAAAACTCAAATGTATAACTTGCTGATGGCCTGTGCTTAAATGTCTAACAATATTTTCCATTACTAATAACCTGGCAAAATGTGTCTAATGGGTTATGTCAGCTAAGAAGGAGACAGTGGCTTGGGGTGTTCCTCTGCTGTTTTGCTTATTTACAATGAATCACAATTGTCTCCTCATGTTTCATTTCTGTGTTCTGAGAAATCCATTTAATTCATTGCTTCCAGCTCAGGTCCTGTCCTAACTGACTCCTCACCCTCTGGTCTTCTCCTGGAATTATACCACAGTGTCTGCCTCCATGGGCTGCTTTGTCCAGTTCTTTCACTCAGTTTGGGTGCGTTTTCTCTCTTGAGGTTACAGCCACTGTACAGCTGAAGGCATCCATGTACAATCGTTCTCTATTGAAATCTCTCTGCGTGCATAATTTAGGCTCTATAGCAGAGTTTCTGGGGTCTTTGTTTCAGCTGGGGGTTTCTGTTCCGTGAAAGGGATGTGTAATTACTCACCTCCATGAGGGGGGTGACTGTTCTTACGTGCCAGCTTCACTGAAATTTTTGGCTGGCTGTTCACAGAAACGTTTCACTGTGATCATGCCACCAGGTATCCCCAGACTAGTCACTAGAGGTCAACATCATCATCTTCTAATAGAGCACTAAATGCCACATAATTACAGGACAGGCTCTGGCTTGTAGCAGTTCATTCCCTAAACGCTTTAAATGTTCACGGTGGGATGTTACTGATTCTGCCACTGCCCAAGGTTAGGAGGACCAAAGATGTAAAACAAGAGTTAGTAGTTGCTCACAGTGTGGGCACTGTAAAGGTACCAGGAGCAAGAAAAAAAACAAATCTGAAGGCCTTTGCGGTTTTGTGCCTGAGGTCACTTTTGGTGAGTGCCTTGGGTAACAGTGGCAAAGCCAACAGGCTAGAGCAATAAAGAAAACTTTTCTGGACCCAGTGCTGCATGTCAGAGTTGTAGGTCTTCCAGCTAATGTGTGTGTAGCCAGGGACTCCTGTCAGTACAACATGTGCTTCATCAGCACCATAACTCTTGGGGATCCCTAGGATTTTCCAGATGCAGAAGTGTTACCTTTACATTACTGCTTGCAGATGCTTGTTACTGTTTCTAGCTTGGACAAGCGTACAGTTTATCTGTAGTCTCTGACAAACTGTTCCATAACAGGATGGAAGTTAAGAAAACTGAAACCAGGGAGGAGTCGTCTAATACTGCACAGTTCAGAAGCAGCTGAAGGAACGAAGCCTGGCCTACAGATCAGTGTCCCTGAAGATTTCCTCATAGTTGGGGTATTTAAAAGTGACCTCCCTCTTACAGATTTTTCTGGTGTTTAGCTTAATCGTGCAGGCTTCCTCTTGGCTGGAACACTTGCAGGATCATCTTCCCCTAGGTAGCCAGTTGCCTATTTTCATGCAACTTGAAGGAACCTGAGACTTCCATTCTTTTGTTAAGTTTGTTTGAAATCAACAAGCACATTCAGTATTTATTAGGGGAATGACACAGATCACATCATTACTTTAATGTTTATTCCTTACCTAATTTCCTATGGAAATATGATGTAAATAGTCTTCATCCTAAAAAGTCTGCAGAAACCGTATTTGTTACTATGAAAGCAGTATCCTCTGGGCTCAATCATCCACTCTATATTTAATGAACTTTGAAAGAGGTGAAGAAAGCAACACTTTTAGGGAGAGCATGGATCACAGTTTTAAGTGTGCTCTCTTTTCAGTTTATGACTTTATCTGCAAGGTCTAAGAGCAACATTAAGACTTGGGAGAGGAAGCGAAGATGGATCTATCCAAAGACACAGAATAAGGCTGCCTGGTTGTAATTATCAAGGCTTTAACTAGTCAGGATTTTCATTGTTGCTGATGCTTCTGTTGAAAAGTTACTCATAATTTTTGTTCTGTTTTTTTTTGTAAAAACATCGTGTTCATGTCAAATTTCTAGAACTTGAGCCAGTAATATGTTTTTATTTGTTACACTGGAAAAAAAAGAAACAGTATTTTACAATTTATTTATTTTTTTTCCCCTTGTAGGAGTTGTCTTCTCACTTACTGTCAAGAGACTTGCCAGGAGAGGGAATGCAGACTGCCCTCCGTTCTGGTTGGGCTGCTGCGCGTTGCTGTCTTGTGTTTTAGCTAATGCAGACTGACTGCTTCTGGGCTATAAGTAGGCCCACGGGCTGTGCCAGGCAGTTCTCCCAGCTCCTCCGGACTAGCTCAGGATCTCTGCGCAGTGGTGCCTTGGCGGGGGGGGAATCATGCTGTGATGCGGAGACTAAAGGCCACACCACTGAGATGCTGTGGAGGCATCAGCAAAATATAGGTGCAGGGTGTAAAAGTTCTGTTCCTGTTTTCTGTGCAGAGCTGGTGCATCACCTCTGGTGGGCTGACACCGCCATGTCTTTTCCCAGCGTAAGTCTGCAGGAGGGCTATCCGAGTGGCATACAATGCTGTTGTCAGGGCTAAGCTGAAATCCCATTGATGGTGTGAGCTGGCACAAACTGATGGTACTGCTGAGGGAGATGGCTCTGCTGCCCTCTCCTCCCTCCATCCCTCCCTGTGTGTGCAAATATATCTGCAGCTGTGCAGACAATGTCCGCATGGGTAAGCTAAGCAGGCCTGGGGCAGAGGCCCAAGCACTAGCGTGCTCTCTGTTCATATTGCAAATCGTGGTATAGTCTATGGCACAGATCTAAGCTTTCCCAGCAATGCTCTGGGCAGCACAGGCCAGTCACTGTTTCCAGCTGGCACTTGGGATGTCGCCCTGTTGGTGACAATGAGGGAGTGTAGCTGTATGCACACAGGCTGCTCTTTGCAGTAAGTGGGTATGAACTATAGTATCGTGTCATGCTTCTTTAAACCTTGATAAGCTGTGTCTAGTTGCATATACTTGGACTCGTATAAGTGGGCTTTTCATATTCCTGCCTCTCTCTCTCTCTGCTGGACCAAAAAGTAAATGACTAACAGAAATACGAGAGCATTTGAAAACCTGTTTCATGAAACGCTATACCTAGTATTTGTGTTCCGTCCGAGCACCTTTGTATATGGTGGAAAGACCACCTGAAATTGGAAGTATGCAAACACTGAACAGTAACCACGATGTCACCTGGGTTTGACACCTGATGTCCTAAGTTGCAGTTTTTACTCGCTGATAGCCAGTGTCAGGACCTGAGCTGTGCTTGATGAAGCTGAGAAGCAAGCGCTTCCAGGGTTGAAACCATACTAGATTTTGCACCTCTAAGAGTCAACTTATTTAAAAGTAAGATTTCTTCCAGCATGTTTCCAGCCAGACTTTTGCACACACTGTGCTGAAAGTGATCTGTTTAACCACTCCTTCAGAGTAAGTTCTCGTCAGCAGAACTGACTTCTTAATGAACCTGAATGGACAGGTTTCCTATTGCTTTTGAACCCCAAAATGCACTGCTCTCCTTTCCCCTCAGAACTGCAGAGTTCACCTGCTTCTATATAATTACTGCCTTTTACCTAGTCATTCCTGTATTATTCCTAGAAGGAAGCATGGACATAGAGCTCTTAGCTTCTCCCTTAGCACTGCATTCAAGATAAAAGTGGATTTGGTTTCATAAGATAAAATCATGGAGAGATTACATTTTATGCTGAGATAACTTTGTACTGTTTTGTTTCAAGGTTTGCTCTTGACATGTAGGCTTCCTGTTAGCCCAGCAAAGGTCTTCTAACATGTCTGTTTTCTTCATTCTTCTTTTCACAAACTAAAATAGCCTAGTGGTGCAGAGACTGTCAGCATTACCTTTGTTCCCTCTTTACATTTGTCTTTTACACAATAATCTCTGGGAAACAATCCTATTCCTGGAAATTCATCGCATTCCACGCAGTTGTGTGGCCTCAATGATGGTGTTCTTCCACTGGAACACTTGAAGCAGCTGAACTTCCATTTGTGTTTGGGATTCCTGGAAGGTTTGTCATATACAGTGCTCTAAAAATGCAATACAGCAGATGAAGCCAGGCATAGAAAAACGCACAGTTCAGTCTCTTAAATTGTTATTAGCCAGTCCAAAGAGGAAGTTGTGTACTGCACAGTCTGAGTCTTAAAGGTCTCAAGTATAAATATATAATCTTTAGCGTCTTGCTGAACAAAGAGTCATTGTACCATATGCAGTCCCGCCAACAGCTAGACCAAAACAGCTTGCATGGATGTTTGATCCCCTTAAGTTTGTGCTATAGTAAACAATCTTATCTCTCATCTCAGCTGCATGCAGGCTTGTTTTAGTATGTAAGCATGTGTATGTAAGTATCTGCAAATACATACAGCTTCGATTCTAAATGCTTTAGTGTGATAGTTGTTCATATAGAATAGAAACTTCTGGCAATGCAGCCTGAGCTACTTGGACAACTCAGTAAATCACATCCACCAGAAACACCTTCTGCTGTGAGGAGGGAAGAACGACGCTCTCTGGCTATGATCTTTCAACTATAGGAATGGCTCACAGCCAGAGCCTGGAGGATACAAATGCACTTCTAGAAGTAATGGCAAAGAGACTTTTAAATGTGGAGTCACAGACTCAGCTGAATTGGGTGTAGACCCAGTGGGGAGCCAACCTTTGACAACCTAGGAAGGTAAAACTGAAAGAGTCAGGTGCGTGTTGTGTGTATGATGCCTGAATAGTTGGACTGACAATGAGTGTAGCCCACAGATTGCTGTTATTTATGCCCTCTCACCACAAAAGACTGTTCCAAACAGTCTTCCTGAACACTGCTCACTCTCCTGTGAGGTTACTCACTTCAGAGGCTGTGCCCACCATGGCCTTTGTACCAAAGGAGTCCTGGAGCAGTGAAGTACATTGTCTTTTGGGTTGTTCCCCTACTGAAGTAGTGTGAAGTAGCCAGAGTTAAAATTGTTAACTGCCCCTAAGTTTTTTAGTGGTTTGTTTGGTTTTTTTCCCCAATAGTTGGATTCAAATTGATTCCTAGTGAAGGGCAAGGCTTAAAATGAAGAACAACAGAGGAAATAAACCTTTTAACTGTGTGTGTTGAAATGGGGCAAGTCTGAACGTAGCAGGCGTAATTGCAGCGGGGTCAGATGCATTCCACGTAAGCGACTGTCGGCTGATGAATAAGCCTGAAGCACAGTGCAGGATGTATGCCGACTTCCGCTGTCGGAAGCACTGCTGGCCTGGGCCTCTGTCATGTATGAGCGGCAAAAGGTGTATCCGTTCATCCTCTGCGTGGGCCTAGTCTAATGACGCAGGAGAAGTTTGGGAGCTGCCTTCTGCCATTACACTAGTGATCTAAAGAGTCATACTGGTACCAAACTAGAATGAGGATGTGGAGACTTTCCTTCTATCGTACCTCTGTTGACGGCAGCAGTACGTATATGACCTATACGCTGCGCTTCCACGCTGGTCATAAAAGCTTACATCAGAACTTTTACGGCATAATAGCTCAGTGATGCTTAGCACTACAGGTCCAAAAATATGATTACTTTTATCTGACCGGACGCTTGTGTGTTAGGAACCCCACGGCTCCTAAAGGTACTGAGCTCACACAGAAGCCACCAAACAATACTGTACATTTTGCTCCTTACCATCTATGTCTGTATCAGATGATCCCTTTGCAGGTAAATTATTGACTAACTCATCCCCAATCCCCCGAGACTTCCTCTCTCCTGCCAAGGCACCCTATTTCAGAGAATCATTCAGAAGTGTGGGTTTTTTAGGGTTGATCTGTTCCAGCAATTAACACAAAACATTGTTTATTTTAAGTTTAGGCAGCCAAGGCTGCTGCTATATTTTAGTGCTTTCTAATTTTGAGAATCTATTCTAATCCTGACCCTTTCCCAGCTAACAAGCATACCATATGTCTGATTACTCAGGTTCCCATGCAAAGTAGGAAATTAAAACTTCCAGATGATTAACAAACATTTCTTTTTGTTTATTTTGAGATGACTGTTTTAAAATACCATAAAAAATTTAGGGACCTGTTTCTCAAACATTTACTTTATCATTTAGATGTGTAAAAAGATATTTTCATTAAGAATGTGCTGTTTGTGTTTTTAAATTATGATTTACTGACACAGGTTTGCTAGCAGTACAAGATCTGCAAGTAACTGTTTAAAGACAGTGGACAAAAAGGTGGGTAATTCAATGATGGAATTTCATGGGGGGGGGGAGGGAAACTAGGGAAAAACATTCCAAGCAGAGGTGTAATGACAGTGAGAGACCTGAATCTTCCTTGAAACATCCAAGCCCAAAGCATGATGCAAAGTGGACCACCACCGACAGTCTGTTATCCCTTATCAGGATATGGATGTCAGCCAGGGAGCACACCATGTAACCAGTGGCTCAGTCCAAGACAGCACCGGAGCCAGGGTACCGGTCGGGATAGGTCACTGCTCCGGCAAATAGAGACTTCCCTACAAGTAGACCTGCTTTGTATTAATTTATAGATTCTGTGCGTAAATTTGTTTATGAGCAGACTGGCTCTGGGGAGTATCATGGTCTGGCTTGTGCAAGGGGCAGAAGGCTCTTGAGAAAACCAAGTATGAGAGAAAACCCAACACCTGAACTAAGCCATGTCTCTGTGAGTGCTTGAATGAGGATAAGAGATGGTGCCCATACAGAAAAAAGCCTGAATGCCTGTCAGACCAACTACAGCAGCCCAGTGGAGAACATCAGAGGGTGCAGACTTGGGGGGAGCAGGGGGGGAAGGCTGGGAGACAGGACCTGGGGCAGTCTCAGTTACCAACTGAGGTGGGGATTGACTCTTGTCCTAAAATCTTCTGCCAGAAGGTTTGTCCTTGCTACTGCTTGTTTATTCAATCACACCCATAAAGGTGCATTGGTGGTAATAAAACCCTCTATTATTTTGAAAGTAGCATTTAATAAAGTGCTCGTTCTGAGCTCCGGCTGCTGGGCTCCATCCCTCCTGCCTCATGTGAGCAACCCCCGCTCACTGCATCACATCTAAAATTAGACAAGATGCTGTATCCTGTGAAGCACACGGCTCCGTGGCTCAGAGCTGCAAGCCGTACCCAGCAGAGCTGCACAGCTCCCCAGTTAGGAAGATGTTTTCAGACGGATCATTGAAGAAGACCTAATGATGATCAGAAGTGTAACAGAGGTAAAGCATCGTTCAAATCCAGGAGCTCCAGTTCAGCCAAAGGTCAGAAAATGGGAGTTAGCCCTATTTCTTTTGGCATGTCTTTAGTGCTCTGTTCTCTCAACAATACGAGGTACGTGGGGACAGCTGTCAATAGCTTCTCTACAGAGAACTAGTCGGGCCAAATTCTTCCCTGATGTAATTGCACTGTTTCCATTGTAATCACACCAGTGATGAACGTGGCTCTTCTCTACTTAGGAACAACAAAAGACCTCTTGAGATTAAACATCCTTTCAGTGTTTTCCTTCTGATTAAAGCAGGTTTTAGTACATAGAAAATGCTGCAGGTTTAAGAAATGTTAGCATATTCTTCAACTTGCTCTAAAGCTTTGCTTCTGCCCAGACTCAGCCCATAGCATCCATGCAATTTATTTTAAAAGTCTGTATTTCCAGTGCGCTGCTATTATTTAAACATCTGGTGCACTTAAAATTCATATTTCACAAACACTAATCCAGGGGGAGAGGGGTTAAAATGTAAAACTAGAGAAAAGCAAACTAGGGGAAAAGACAAACTTTGACAGAAACTTCAAGCAGCTAAGAAGCACTAGAGCTGTCAAATCATGCATTTTGGATTTGAGCTGAATCAAATCACAGAACCAGTTTTTCAGCACTTCGTCTGAAAGCAATTTAGCTTTTCTGTGTTAGCAGATTATGCGTTTTCAACAGTTGTTGGAGAGATGACTTATGAAAGGCATTTTTATTGTGGGTGTGTGTCCAAGTATAGACAAAGCTCTTGCACTGAAACCCCTGTTTACTTGCCCAGATCTCTCCTGAAGCTGAGAAGGGATGTGGTCTGTCAAGCTCTGCGCAGCACCATCCCCTCAGGCCCAGCTTCAGGGCTGCTCTTGGGACCCCAAATTTTTGGGTACAAAACGGCTTTAAGTTTTTTCAGGGTGCATCCTCAAATCATCAAGGGATTGGAGAGAAAAAAAAAAAAGAAAAAACAAAAGGAACTGAGCAGGAATCAGTAGAAGATGGGGGGCTGGATCCTGGCAGATGCCAAGGATCGTGCCAAGCAAGGTCTTCAGGGTTGAGCATCCTGAACCTGGATCACACCTGGGAGCTGGCCCACGGGTACATGAAGTGGGGATAACTGTCGTGTAAGCACTGACGGTGCAATCTGTCCCTGTGTCCAACTGGGTTTAAAGGCTGGTCTGTGCTAGTTTTAACTCAGGGGTAAACCAGCACTGGGTTCTGTTGTAGTGTAAGTACTGCAAGGTAGCACTCATAGCAGCAATAACACCATTGGAGTTTGTAAATTACAAATGACAGAATAGGACATTTGACAGTAACGGCAAATGTGCTAACTTTGCAGTAACAGCATTTCTTAAGTGACCTGTCCTACAGTCCTCTGGAGTCAACGAAAAACAAGGAGGCAATTTGAAATCAAAGGATGTAAAAAACTTGCAGTCACACAGATGGTTGAATCCTGGTTCTGTTGCCTATCATTTTGGTAGAAACAACACTTTTAGTAAAATAAATACCCCACAATTACTTCAGACTTCACCTGCCTTGATGGTCTTAAAATAATGTAGGAATTCACAAATAAATTACAATTTTCTGCAGGCAGAAAAATCTTTCCAGTGGAGCAAAAGTTTGTGTGCTTAATATCAAATGTGAATTTTGGGGCCTTCTTCCACCAGCAACTCATATACCAGAACCGCACTAGGCCTCCATCCCCAAACCCATCAGCTATAATTATCCACGGACCATGTTTTCTATTGCAGTATCAGTGACCTTGCCTGTAATTATTCTTCACAGGGGAAGCTTAGCTCAATCCTCCAAGTACTGCAGCAACTCTGAACAAAAATAACCCAAAAGTCCACAACAGGAAACGTTAACAATGGCAGGATTACTGGCCACCATGTCACTGTAAAATAAACGAGCAACTGAGAGGGAGTTCAGGGAAAAGCAGCACCATGATTAGGTAACGGGAGGGACTGACTTATGAGAAAAGATTAAATGAGCTAAGTCATGACGAAAGGGCGAACAGAATAACTGCCTGCAAATGTTTGAAAGAAGAAACCATCCAGGACAGGGAGGGATCCTCTAAGCTGCTGCCAGGAGTTAAGAGTAATGGAAAGAAACCAATAAAAAGAAAATGAACGCAGCAGTCACCATAACCATTTCTTTAGCTCAAAAAAAAAAATCTGGTGCTTTTGTCCATATTGGAAACCTTGCTCATTTGCCCTGTTTTATTCCTCAGCCATATCCCCCAAAGCATGGGACCAATGCTTACAATTACATAATGGTGCAATATTGCTGAAACCCTTTAGACTGGCGGCTCTGAAGGACTGTGAGGGAGCTATGCCAACAGCCTCTTCCAGCTCCTGCCAGATTCAGACCCTCCTGTCCCGAGGTGCCTCTGAAAGCCTCGAGGCTTCAGCTGAGGAAAGCAGCTCTGCAAGGCAAAGCACTTAAGCAAACACTTCAGTCAAATGATGAACTGAACTCCCACAGCTATAAATCACATCAGTGATTCCCAAATGAGGAACCCGAGTCTGCCTTTTAACAGTCCCTGAAACGGATGGGTCAGAAAGTGCACGAAGTCAGAATTACCCGCAGCTATCCATGGCAGACCTTTGGTCCACATCCCAATCTGGTTAATATTTTTGCAGCAAAACAGCTGTGATGCCTCATGTTGTATTTGTTTCCATTAACTCCCCCCCAGTGGGCTTATATATTTGTATCTCTTTGTTTACATATTTGTACTGTCCCTAAGGGGATACACAGGCTATCCCTAAGGTTAGGGGCAAGTCATTAGAGGGCAAGTACCTCCCTCTGATGCAGAATTTGTCCCGTCTCTCCGTTCTGCCAGAGATATAAATCTTTCTTGGAAATGTTGGACAAAAGTCCCTTAAAATATGTGGTTTCTTTCAGCAGCAGTTTTCAGTCTGAGCTTTTTGAATTGCTGGGCCAGAAGTTTGTGTTTCCAATTGTCACCCTTTGAGACACTTTTCTATTGCTAATGCCATCCCAGGCGCTTTACAGCCTGCTCCCTTTAGAGTCCTTCCAGGGCCCTGTGCGTTGAGGATGGATCTTTCCATAACAATTTCTGCTGCCATCCTCCAGACATGGACCGAAGCCGCCCCCCCCCCACCCGCA
>KZ505681.1:893764-928062 GCA_002844005.1 Limosa lapponica baueri | reverse complement strand
TTTTAAAAAAAAAAAAAAAAAGAGAAAACAAACCCCTATCCTGATTTTAAATAATGGGTTTAACAACAGCTCTGCCTTGTCGCAGTGTGACGGGCGGTTTTGTTCATTATTCACGAAATGCAGTTTGTCCAGTTCACTGGAAAGAGTTGATCAAGCAAAATGAGAGGCTTGTGGAAGGCTGCCGAGTGTACCCTGCTGTAATTTCATTAGGATGAAAATCTTTAAAAATGAGGAATTTTATTGCACAGATGTGAGTTACGGCTTGCCTTTTTGAATTTATTAACTTTTGGAATAAGTACTTTTTGTGAGAAAAGACTGTGTATTGTGAGCAACACCGTTTGAAGACACACATGTACATGTTTGCTCCCATAAGAGCACTGTAGGCTTGAGTGATGCTGTTAAAAACTGGATGGGCAGAGAGGTGATAGACTTCTTTGCAAGATAGTGGAGAAAAAGGTGCTGGAAATAATTTTTTTTTAAAAAAATCTGCCTTCTCAATTCAGCCACGTGAACACACGTGTTCACCCCAGTATATTAGACCTGTTTTTACTTTTCTTTTTGGCATGCTGAAAGGAATCAGGAGGGTAGCACTTGCTCCCCTGGGCCCACCCCTCTCCTGGAAATGCCTGTTTGCCCCTGTGGTGCAGATCAGCATCAAAAGCTGGGCTGAGCACACCTCCAAGTTCATCCCTAATTTTAACCTGGCTTTGGATTCCTGCTGTCTCGCGATTGCTGGTGCCCAGGGGCTGCCAGCGGGGCGCTGAGCACCTGTGGTTTCTGAATCATTTCCTTTTCCAGTTGTATTCTGAGTTTGCTAAATGTGTGGTGGCCGTGATGCTGTTTTCTTCCACTCTGAATACTAACAAGCCCTGCTGGAGGTTTTACCGGAATATAACTTTCTGTGGGTTTTTTGTTACTATTTACTCTTGTAAGCAGTTCTGGAAAGCAACTTTCTGATGGAAAGCCTAAAAATCTAGTTACTTTGTATGGCCTGTATTGGAAATGGCCAGTGCTGGTTGTCAGTGAAGAACAAAATCAGAGACTGCTGAATTAATTCTTCCCACAAGTTCCTTGCCTCAGTGATTGGTACTGTCTTGCAATCAGTTTCTGTACCAATATGAGTTTATTTCCTGAGGCAGTTGCATCCCACCTCACGATCTGTTTTTTGAGGCCCATAGTAACGGTCTCTAACTGGGAAGGGGGCGACATCCAGGCTGGGCAGCAGAGAGGGTTAAACAATATTAAGGTGGCCTTAGCGCCAGAGCGAGGACGCAGTAAGACCCAAAATAAGGGATTGGGTCAGAGGGTGCTGGGAGGAGCAGTTCCCCTGATTGTCCATTGACCTCAGTTGCAACTGGTTGAAGTGGCCCCTATTCACCACCAGAAAAAGCACTTCCCAGCCCAAGTCTTTTTGAATGCTGCGGGAAGTAAAAAAAAATTTCTATTACCTTCCAAACAATTCACAATAACAGGACCTGGAGTTTAATTTTGCCTGATTTTTTCCTCTTTGAGAAAATTCGGTGAAAAGATATTGTCCTCATTGTCACAGAGTTGTGAAGGGCAGGGGAGGGGCTGTGGATTAAAGAAAACCCTGAAAATGAAACATTTGACATCAGGGAAAAAAAAAAAAAGAGAACCCCCAAATACTTCCCTAAAAACCTTAGTAAAGCAAGAAGCCATTCTCCTTCTGAAATGATTTGTCAGAAGAATGTTAACAAGTGTTGGATTTCACATGCTCAACATAATGGAAACTTTACTCTCTTCTTCATCCTTTAGCTGTTTGCCCAGGGATTTTGTCCAACAAATTTCTGATGCAAATTCAAGCTATAGTGCAATGACTTTTGTTGGGGTTTGTGTTTCTAAGACCTCTTTCCCGCTAGGAAGATGGTAGGTTTGACTCACCTTCTTGGGCATGTGTGAGAATGCCGTTTGCTCCATCGCTTTCATTCATGACACAGGGCAGGCAGCGCTGTCTTCCTGTCCCCAGGCAGGCAGAGTGTCTTAGAAGCTGTCTTTAAGTTTCACAGACCCTGGGTCGCCTTTCCTGCTCTGTATTCCTTTTACATTTTAGTGCCTGACACAAGCAGCTAATCAGACACAGCATGAACTTCACAGCTGTATCATCCAGAGGGTCATAAGCTTGGACCAGGGTGACTTTTTTCAGCATTTTTTCCCAGTGTTTGATCAGGTCAGGTTTTTAAAAGGTGGGATAGTGCCGCGTGTGTGCTTTGCACATTTTCTCCATTTCTTTGGGAGAATCCTGCACTAAGATACAGGGCATGTTTTTTCTTGGTTTTAAAGTAAAAGAAGTGCCTCCCCTGAAGCACAGAACGACTCCGTTCTCCATGGAAAGTTGCTGTTGCGGCAAGTGTACAAAGTTCCACTGAATTTGAACCAGCATGTGTGAAAACATTTGGTCCTGTAGAGAAGCATTAAAAATCCATTTTTCTCTCTCTCAAAGCAAACTTTAACTTTTCCATTGCCTTTCAGGTGAGCAGCATCCAGCCTTTTATACGAACTTCCAAGTCCTGGGTTAAACAATGAAAATACTGCTGAAAATGGAGATGGTAGCTCACATCTCCCTTCAGTGGCAATTGCACACGGTGATTTTGTATTGATGGGAATCCAAAACTCAACAAGCCAGCAATAAGACTGCTGAAGTGCTGAGGATGCTTTCATTTTTATTTACTGAAAGCGAGATGGGAGCTTGGATTAATTGCTTGCTCTGGAGCATATAGTGAAGCAGAACACAGGTCAAGCCCTGCCCTGTGCATGCAGCAGTGTAAGATCCTGCTATACGTGTGATTTACAGCAGAATACAACAGCTCAGAAGTGCAGGTTGCTGTCAGAAAGCGGGTTTGGTGTTCTGAGCGAGCACCATTAGTGATCTCATTTTCCAGTTGATGTGAATGCTTGATGTGCTGTCTCAAGGGTAGATAGTTTTCGTGCAAGCTTATAGAGCAAGATTGGTGTTCACAGACAATATTGTCGGAAAAGCCCTTTGTTATATGTGATGTTATTAAAAAGAGTATTTGCTCCTTGCCATCATTTACCCATGACAACATAATTTCAAAGACCTGCACACCTGCAGTAGTGTGGTCAGAACCCCCCCAGCAACTGCTTTGATCTCACAAAGTTTGGGCTTGGTGGAAACAGCCTTTCTTTCTGTTTTATTGATGCAGCAACAGACTTTTTGGTGGAAGAAGTTTAGAACTAATCCCTCTTTGGTGGGCCATGGCTAGACACTGCGCTGAAAAAGCCTAATTGAGAATTTAGGCAGATAGCTCTGGTTTTCTACATCTATGAAGTTTATGATCTTTAAAAGTTGTCTTATGTGAATAGCAATTCTGATTCTGTAGCTGTTTGTATTTGTCTTCAAGTATGCATAGATCACATCCATTTTATGTGCTTGAAGGTATCTGTAGTCTTTCTTGTTCTTTCAGGAGTATGGATGAGACTATAAGCTTTATTTTTATCATTGGGAATTTTTGTCACAAAGGATGGTTTGTGGGGAGGAAAATACATCAGCTGTGTTTTAGGCTGAGAATACCTGTATGTTTATCCAGGCATTTTGGGGTCCATGTCTTATGAGACTATCGCAAAGTTTAGAAAGCTCTCTTGTGTAACATGCGAGCGGGAGCAGAAAAGATCCTTTATATGAAAAAGCCTCAAAAATCATGAAAACAGACATTTCTTTAATGTTTTTGGCTCAATCACTGCATAAAAAGTTTTTAACTAACTTTTCAGATGGTTGAGCTGCTTAAGACTGAGAATGGACCCTTTGTGCTTCCTGTCCCAATTAGGAATTAATTTTTAATTATATCAGCTGAACGTTTTTTATTATGAGCACTTGTATTAGCCTGAGGCCCCTGACTATTCCTTTGACAATGAATGGTACTGGTGTGTGTAATATTGTCTGTCCTGTGACATTCTATGGTGGTGTTTCTGTCTTCATTATCCGAGTGTGTTAAATAAGTGTTTGTGTAAAACCTGGTGTAACTTTGATTAAAACTTGATATGAGCTTACTTTTCTCAGTCATTTAGACATATTTCTGGAGTACTAAAATACCACTTACTGGATAGTTTCTTGCTCAGTGCTTCGGTTTACTGTTAAAGGTTTTCACTTGCATTAAGAACATTTTGCAGCTCTGGAAAGAGGGCTGGCAGCTTGAGTGATAGCCCTGATAAACTAAGAATGTTACTCCCAGACCTGAAAAATGGTAAGTATTGCCTTTGAAGTAGTCTTTGACATGGAACTGCGTAGCGTAGACTTTTCTTTAGATTTGGACAAGTAGCTCAGCAAAGACAAATCTCCACAGAGGCCTATGTGCTTAGTACAGAAAGAACTGCTATTGATTTCACTGAGACTTTTATCTGGCAGAATCTGGCCCTGAACAGCTTTTTGTCTTCAGTCCAACCAAGTTGAAGTCAAAAGAGCTGCTGACAATAGGAAGTCTTTTTGTTGTGTGATACATGAAAAAGTACTATGACTCAGTTAAAACAAACAGCAAGGTTATTGTCTGGGACCCGTCGCCAAAGCAGCACTTATGGCATGTGTAGGTGGAAATTGCAGCATATATTTTGACATGCAGTTTATTAAAGTTACTTCCTCTTTACGTCCTTTGTGTCTCTTCTTTACGTCCCTTATGTCTCCTTTGTGTTCTGGCTTCAGCCATTTGAGCTTCCGCTGCCGCAGCGGACGGTACAGACAGCCCGAAGCAGGGGGATTCATTGCCACCTCTGAATCCGCCACACTCCCGCCTGGGTGTTGGGCAGAGAGGCAGCCGAAACCTAAATGTACACTGGATGCTTGCAGTGTGGGCCTCAGTAATCGGAGGGAAAAGAATGGAAGGTGTTCAGCAAGTTTCTGGAAGTTATACCTGTTCAGTTTTCTCAGGCAACTAAATCCCTGGTGATTTGTTGGAGTCTTGCCCACGGCTGGGGACTTGCAGAGCCGGGGCACTGGGGAAGCTCAGTTATGGCAGCTTGGCGAAATGGAGGACAGTTTTCCAGTAGTTCGGTTGTGACCGTGCTGGAGTTCAGGTGGCACAGCCTGGCCTTCTTCCAGCCTTCTCCAGTCATCACATCTGGAAATTAAACCCTGTTTCTACTCTGAACAGCTGTCGCGGGGGGGACAGCCCGGTTATGGCCATCCAGCTTTCATCTGAATCAGTGCAGGTGGAGGGCCTGCAAAAACTGCACGGGTTGCACCAAATTGGGGTTGCTGGAATAATATCTTCTATAGGCTGATTTTTGTCTGCTCCCCAGATCACAGACTAATATCCACTGTGACACATAATTTTGATAATGTGTAGTGTGAAATCAAGTTAACTCCAGTGGCTCTGCAGGGAGGTTTTGCCATGCTATCAGTCCAGAAAGCTGGACAAAGCAGTATGTTATGATTTTGTAGTACTGTTCATTCATATTTCCCCACAAAGGTAGCAAAGAAAGTAGGTACCGTTCTGGTTTGTAGGTGGAGGAGCAGTGGTGTGGTGGGGTGATGTGGCATGCCCAAAGCAGGAGCACAGGGAGCCCACGGCCGGATCCCAGTGGGGAGTCCTGACTCACGCTCTGTTGTTCCTTTGGGCCACGTTTCATTGCAAGCCTCAGCCCCAAGAAAGTAGTTTGTTTGAAAATACAGTAAACACATGGACTTTTAAAAATAATTGTTTGGATGCAAATGGTTTGTTTTTAATAGCTTTCCAGTTCCTTAACGTAGGATTTATGTTTAAGCAACAGACAGCATCATTTGTTTGTATTTCTTACTTCAGAATGATGATATTTCTTCCTATGAAAATCTCTGTTACAATCAACAGAACAAAAAGTGACCTGTCATGTTTGCAAAAGTAGCAGTATGTGATACTTTTGCCATGCTCCCAAATAGCCAGCATTCAAAGTGGTTTTTCCAACCCAAAAATATTGACAGTGTGTTTGGTTTTGGTTTTTTTAATTTTATATTACAGGAAACACCAGTGGCTGTAAAGCCTAGAAACTGGTCTCCTGAAATCTAATACAGGGAAAAGTTACTAACAGAGATATTATCGTATGTTACATGGGAACTGACCAAGCACCTACACTTACCAAAATGCTGGACGTTGCAAACATTGCTGGTCAGTGCAAACATATGGCAAGATAATTACCAAAGCTGAATGTCAGGGTAGTTCAGACACTATTTCACTGTGCATACAATGTGTGTGAGAATACACAGATAAGGATGGAACATCAACCTCTTGGGAATTAGTAGTTGCTAAATCCAGCCCTTATCATCTTATTTCCCCGTTAGTTCTAATCTCAGTTTTCCAGACTTGGTGCCTTGTCCCTGGGCCCACTTTTAGTCCTCTGCTGGTTAGGTGATGAAGTGAAACAGGTTCATTATCTGTGATCTGTGGTGCCAGCATGGGCAGTGCCAGGAGCTGTGAGGGGCTCCTGGACATGCACTGAAGATGAAGTATTCAGCTGCTGAGATCAAAGGACACATGCAAAAACAGAGTTTCTAAAGGTTTATAAATTAGCCATCTCTGGGCAGCTGTTCACACTGCAGTAAAAAGTGTGTCCCCCATACACAGGTCAAATTTTGGGGCATATGGGTCTGGAAAGTTTAAAATAAAAAGACCACAAGTTTTATAGTGTTCACAGCCCAAAGTTGTTCCCCTAAGCTTGTTTCTAGAAATGGTTTGAACAATTGCTGTCTAGATCTTCACTTAAATTTTGTTTTAAAGTAGGTAGGTTTTTCCGTGTGGTCATACCAGGGGCCCCAACAACAAATACAAGTTTGATGAAATTATAACCAAGAGAAACTATGACTGCTGATGTTAGTACCAAGCTGGTTTAGCGCCAGGCTGTGCCTACCATCCCTGGCTAGAGGAGACTGTGTCCCTGAGCCTGGGGGCTCTGTATAGACCAGTAGTTTTATATTGGGTATTTAAGAATACATCACTGTGAACCTGGCTGAGAAACGCCCTTGTCCCTGTTTATTTAACTGTCTCAGTGTGTAGTTCCCATTCAGGCAAAATAAGAACGCAAAATTCTGCTTTTTCAGTGCAGCCTCAGGCCCTGTGCTGAGAAGCACTTCAGCTTAACTTCAGCTCTCGGCCCAAGGCGGCCAAGGCCACACAGCACAGAGCCACCTGAAAAGTGACTTCTTTATGGTATTTTTGCAGAGCGACAGATGTTCACAGCCAAGGACAGTGAGCTGCGGTGTCCAGGGTGTGCAGTGCCATGTCCTGTGCACAGCAAAGCCCACTGGAGTGCAGCCCCTGCACACGCGTCCCCCAGCACTCGGGCTCTGCTGAGCCCCTGCTGCCGGGTGCCCGGCTCCTTGTGTGCTAAATATGTGCTGTGCCCTGTTCCTTTAACGAAGATGAATATGCAATAAATCATGTATGGGAACCAACCCAGAGACCTACTCGCAGCGCTCTTCCCAAAAGGTGTTTCATAATTTATCCTAACACACGCAGCATGTTTAAAACAGCCAGGAGGGCGGGTTTTGCCCAGCCCGGCACTTTCTCCTTCCAGTAGATCTCTGATGTGGCCATGCTGTGACAGCTGGCACAGCTGAAGAGCCCCTGCAGCGAGCGGTGCCAGCCTGGGCAGGCTGTGCCGTGGCTGGGGAGGGCTGCTCCGTTGGGTTGCCGTGGCTGGTGGAGGTAGGGTGGCTGCAGACACAGCTGGAAGCCACGCTCGTCAGCCCTTCGCACGGAGGCACTGCTGACAGAGCGCTGGTGGCAGAGGTTTGGCCACTGCCCGGCTGTGCCCCGGGGCCACCAGTGCTGCAAAGGCAGTCCCTGCCCAGAAGATCCTCCGGCCGGCCGCCCCAGTGTCCTCTGAGCCACCAATGGGCAGGTAGTTCATTAATTAATTCCATTTATATTCTGCAGTGCGCATCACGCAGTTTGCCCGATTTGGAACTTGTACTCGTTTTTCTCTTCAGGTGCCCTGGCAAGAGCCGTCATTACTTCCCAGCTGTCCCCACCTCTTTCCTTTATTCCCTCTGATGAAGGCCAATTGCTGAGAACCTGGTTTGCTCCATGGTGTGGCCATTTCACGAGCATTCTTTGATTCAATCTCTTGATTTATGAAGTCTAATTGGTTTCCTATACTTTTCTCTCTCACTTGGGTCTCTTTATTCTTCTTAGCTCTTTTAGGTCACATTAAATCGCTGTGTCCCGCTTCTAATCGCCTGTGCATTAGCTGATGCCTGTAGTTAGTTTTTCTGCTGGAGTAAATATCACACCTTCCTTGTACCTGGATTTCATTATGTCATCTTATTATCACATATTCATTTTCACTTATCAAGTTTTATGTATTACCTAGAAATTTTACAATAATAATAAAAACCCTACTAGTTTCTCTCCCCTCGGGTTTTTTGTTTGGATTTTTTTGGTCATTGTTTTTTATTTAATCTGGCAAACCCTCAACTCTTTTCTGCAGCACTGCTTAACAGCCAGTACAACTTTTTTTTAATCCAAGTTTCTTTTTTATTTCCTTCTGGTAGCTGAATACCAGATGACTTATCTCATGTACGGTTTTCTTTTCTCTAAAGACTGAGGATTATTAGAAATGCAAGAGAAAAAAGAGAAAAAGTTCTAATTTTAATTGAAAAAAAAAAATCCAATATTTAGAATTCAGTGTTTCCTAAAGTAGGTTAGAATAGTATGTAGCGCAAGTCAGACTCCACATTTCAGCTATGAGGTATTGTGGCATTAAATAGCATTTTGAATGTGAATGAATTGAAATGAGTAATGCTTTTCACCGGTTGAAATGTTGAACTCCTTTGCTTCTCTCCTTGTTATAAGAAGAGATAAGAATCTACAGTAAATGGTGTGCGCTCCCAGAGATTGCTGTGATTGGGGCTGCAGTGTGACTTTTTAGCATCCCTGTTTTGATTTTTTTAAATTGATGATCGACTGAATCACTTTCTTTTGTAGAGACCTGGTTTGTGCGCGGTTGTAAAGGAATCTGGCAGTGGTGCGGCTCTGGGCGTAGCAGTGGGGACAAGCCAGACTCTGGCCACAGCTGGGAGGAGGTTTTCAAGATTGCTCTGAGCCACGTGGACCTGCTGTGGCTTTTCTGAGGCCTCAGGGCTACTTCTCATAGATGTGCTTTCGGTCACTGGACAGGCCAGAACGGAAAGGAAGCTAGAGGGAAGAGGGAGACAAATACAAAGCGATTTGGTGTCGTTCTGTTCGGCGTGTAGATACCAGCAGCACTGGTGAGCCTAGGCTGCTCTGCACTGCTTCCCAGCATTTTCTCCTTGTTGCTAGTGCAGCAAGGGGAGAAGCAATAAGGTTTCTCCAGAGAATGTTGGAAAATGGTTATCCCACTTCTTCACATCCAACTTCCATTTAAAGCTTCCTGTGAATGTCTTTTTTTCCTGAAGTTAAAAAATACTGCCTGGCATTAGACATTGTTGGTTTATTTGTCAATATTATGTGCAGTACCATTGCCATCATTCAGTAACATTTGTTTTCTTTTTTAACAACAAAGAAAAACAAAAGTGGCAGACAGATTTTGACATCTGGTGGTGGACTGCAAACCTTCCACCCTCACAGATGGGTTTTCTAGGACGGCTCAGAGAGGCTTTCTGTATGCAGGTCTCCCTCTGCTTGGCCCGTTATCCAGGGTAGCAGTATGTGCACTCTACTAATGAGGAGTCACACTATGCAAACAGCAGCCTCTAAAGGGAACAAGGGATCAGAGCAGCATGTATTTGTGGTGCCAGAAACTATCTGCCTTCATCTAAAGTCCCCACACATCATTTAGAAGAAATAAAGCAAATATACAATACAACAAAGGCCCCTAAAAGTGCAGAGTGAAACCTATCAAATGCAACAGCCAAATTAATTTTTGGTCTTGAAAGCTGTCCCTACACAGCAATTTGCAAGGTAGTTTCTAGTCCCACCTGCCGTCAGGCGCTGCCCCTGTTTCAGTACTGCCAACTTTCTTAGCACCGTGGCTCAGATCCGCGGAGCTGCTTAGACATCTAACCAGGGAGAACTGCCTCTCCCCGGATTTTGGTGCACGTGAGTGCTCATGTTTTCTCAAGAGGCTCCACTGTAGGAAACATGAATGTGTCTTATGTGACACTTGGATTGTCTCTACTTTTGGAAAAACCTTACGAATTGGACCCCTGGAGGCTGTGGCATCAGAAGATGAAAAAGAGCCCATAAGCCATTATTAAAGGAGAAAGGAAAAACAAAAAAAAGAAAATGTCAAACCCTCATTATTTGAAAGCAATCTGTAGATACATATTCTTGGGTGTACTGATGGCATTCCAGTCAGCTACCTGGCCTTAAAACCCGAGCCAACAGCGGTATATGTGTTACAAAGCTTTGAGCAGGACTGTTGCATGGCAACTGATTAGCTAACATTTGTATTAGTGTATTCCTTTGAGAATTTTCTGGGTTTTTTCAGTGCTTGGTAGAAGAATTATTTTTTAAAGCTTACAAGCAGCTATTGCCAGTCACCTACATTTTATGTGGAAATAAAAAAGCGGAGGGTAATTCCTTACCAACGGCAGTGAAGCGCGTGCAGGTATGGGAGAGAGATGGGGGCATGATGTTCTTCAGCTCAGGCGCCGCTGGGAGCTGCCAGCTGAGGGTTTCCTATCCCCGGGTTCAGCTGAAGGAGTGCTGGGCCTGTACTTAATGCCCCGTGGGGCACCTGTAATTTACGAGATCCATTTTTTCACCAGTATTTCTAAAAGAAAAGTGAAAGGCAGCAAAGGTTTGTCACAGCAGCTGCCTGAGCCATTCTCTGCTGTAGAGGTGTATCTTCCCTGATGGCTCTGCTGAGCATTTGCAGGACAGGCGCGCCAAAATCAGAATTGTGGCTCCTGGCTGTGTGTAATTTAATAACAAATGCTGCATTCCTTCGCCACCACTGCAGCAATTCAGGGCTGTTGGCACGGACGCTGCTGAGCCTCTGACCTGGCTGTGTGAAATCCGGCTTTCATTGCCATCGTTTTCACTGATGGTCTATTAATTTGCAAGTGCTGCAGAGGACAGCCTGCCTTCCTCCTGGGGATCACCAGCTGTGTGAGAGATGTGTGTGATTTCATCTAACATTGTAGCACGCATCCTGGGGACAGCTTTTAGAAGAACAAGAGGCTGAGAGAGAGATTCTCCTGCCTGGCCAAGTAGCAGCACAGAAGGGTTGCAAGAGGACAGGGGAGCAGGGAGCAAGAGTTAAGAAGCTTTTATGCTACCCACTCAGAAAGCTGCAAAGCCTCAGCCCAGCTACTAACCCAAACTCATTTTACAGACATCACCTTGTGCTTTTGGGGACTGTGTTACCTTCCAAGGATCAGCTGTGCAGAGGCACAGCTGTCCCTGAGAAGGTGTCCGACTGAGCATCTTTCCACTCGAGTATGGCCAGTGTGGTGGGAGTCAGTTCTAAATTCTTGGGATAGCTGTATGCTTGTGATAAATTGCAGCCGTTAGTGCCTGAATCCTTCTCTGCCAGATCGCTGGCTCTGAAGGAACTGAATCCCTTAAGTCCCTGGGCAGTGTATCAGCAAGTGTGCGCTTATCACTAAGCCTGTGCACAGCTGGATGGCTCCAAACCCACACTAATGGGTCCCAGGGCTCAGCTGAATCGGGATTATAGACTCTTTGAATATTCCTGTAATATGAAGTGATTGTGGTGAGCATTTACAACATTAGTTAAAGAGCAAATTTTGTAAATTGCTCTTGGGAGTATTTTTATTCCATTCCCATGTGAATTTATCTTTCCATCATAACTTACTGGGGAGTTTCAGTACTGGTTTTATCTCAGGGATTCAGTTACACAATATGCTGTAGGATTTAAAATCAGTTGCTTTGCCTGTACATGCTCATGTGTTAGCTGATTTTTCAGAGGAGGTGATGATGTAAGCCTTGACATCTGAGGTGAAGATAAAGCCCTTGATCTGCTTGTAGTTTTGGTTAGCTAAAGCACTTTAGCAACTTGCGCTCAAAACATAGTAGATTTAAAGCTGCAGTGAGTATGCACACAAATATTCCAAAGCATCCCCGAAACCACTGTGAATAAAGTGGAAGTGAATGAAAACATGATAGCTAAAAGGGCCTGTGAAGTTTGAGCGCAGGACAAGAATTTTAGCCAGACCTTTGAGATCGGGACTAACATGTGTAAAGCTGAATGTCTCAAGCATCTACAGAATGGGCTGATTTTCGGGGATTCAGAAGGCCTCGTTGACCCATCAGATACAGTGGGAGTCAATGCAGAGAGGGGATTAGCCTGTCTACACAGATGGGACCCCAGTCTTGCTCTCTTCCTCACAGCAGCTGCAGGGGGACAGCAGAAGCATCCCTTTTCTGAGGTGGGATGCCAGAGGGATGGCTTGGGACGTAGCTGGGAACTTTTATGCCACATCCTGGGCTTCTCATTTCCAGATCGGATTGTTTCAAACCTCCCAGAAGTACTTTCTTGCACAGGCTGAGGGGTACAGGCTGCAGGAGGCTGAGCACTGGCCTTACTCTTTTGCAGGACGATGATTCCCGTGACCGAGTTTCGCCAGTTCTCGGAGCAGCAGCCGGCGTTCAGGGTGCTGAAGCCCTGGTGGGATGTGTTCACGGACTATCTCTCCGTCGCCATGCTGATGATCGGTGTGTTTGGGTGCACGTTACAGGTAAAACAAATGGGACAGAGGTGAGGCGGGGGCCCTTGGGTGCTGGAAGAACACCACAAGTGAGGAAGATCCTCAGAAAGATGGTGTCACGTCTTGTTTTATCTTTTGGGTTCACCATGAACAATGCAAAAATTTGCTGGTCCCAGGATTAAAGCTGTTTAGGTAGCAACATCAAATAACACAAACCAGACTTTAGCAGCTGTAAATCAGCAGAGTTGCACTAGAGTTGATGGACCAGTGCCAGTGAAAATAAGAGCTGTTGCTTTGACTCGTGCCTGGATGCCTGTTTTCGACACAATTTGACATAACAAAACAGATGATTGACTTGAGTTCTTACTTGTTACCATTTTTCTGCTTAGAAGTTTTAAAAATGTAATTTTGTAATTTCTGTTTTTCTTTACTTGGCAAATGTTAATATTCTTTCTGTCTCTGTGCTTCAAAGAGATTTGAAATGAATGTGGTTATTTTATCAATGCCACCCACAACTATGCCTCTTCCATTCCAAAGCATCTCTGAGGATGCTTACACATAAACAATTGACATTACTGACAATCACTGTTAGTTACATTTTGCTAGAGAGCCAAAAGCTGAAAAGAAATGGGAAGTACTGTTTGGGATGGACCCCACAAAACCAGAAAATTATAGTACTTATTCAAACATGGATCTCATGTTTCTTGGCATGATCTAGAAACAGAACTAAAGGGACACATTGGCAGAGCTCTTATTTCAGGGCAATTAGCTTACATGGCCCCAAATTTTTGCATACTATGTCCCGAATTTCACATGAAATCAACTGTAGTTCTGCCTGTATTGTCCATTTTTGAGTATTTTCAGTTGAAAAGATACAATGTCCACATTTTAAAATCTCTTTATAAAGGGTTGAATTTTGCATTAGTAGCTAAGTGTTTGCTTAAACATGCGAAGTAGAACGTCTGTTATTTTTAAGTTTACCTGCGTGATTGGATGAAGCACACTTGAATATAATGTGTGGAAACACTGTAAATAACAGGCTTTTTTTTTATTCCAACTTACTACCAGAGGCATGAATCTAGGGTATAAGTAATGATGTCTGTCAGAATAGCATTTACAGACAAAAATTAACCGCAGGAGTGTTGGATGTGTCAACAGTTATGGCAATGACATTGTTCAAAGCACATGTGGCCTCATCTCAGCATCTCCCTGCACCAGGGTGGATCATCAAGGAGGATCTGATTTTGGTACCTCTTGTCGTGAACCCTACATTTAGTGCTTTCAACAACCGTGATGTCAAAGGATACATCTGCACTACACGCACATTCTTAGTTTGGGCTAATCCCAGTTAGTTAGTTACTTATTCAGGGCAAATTAGAGAGCTCCTTGGTTTATCACATGGATTGGTATAATAAATTCAGACCTACAGGGAGTCTTGCACTGAACTGAAACTGTTATCCCAAGTTAAACCAAAGGTGATTGGTCCTTAAAGGTGCTCTGACCTCAGATTGCTAACAGGGATGACCAGCCCAAATCAAGAAAGTTTCTTTTTTTTTTTTTTGCATTATAAACGGACTCAAGGACAGAAAGACAGAGCTACATTTTTTCTGATGGCTGTGTGGTATGAGCACTCTATGTATATGTATGGGAAACTGAATAAAAATTATGTCCCACGTGCGCACGCACCCAAACGTTGCCAGTTCTCCATTACCCCTATCTGTCTTTATTAAAACTGAAGATTAATAGTGTCCCAGCATAGATATGCCCACGCTAGCTCTGTCAGCCATTTTTGTGTGATAAGACATCACAGTGTGAGCGTACAGCCACATGAATGCGGTTGTGCTGCTTTCAAGCCTAAGCTATCTCTGAACATTGTATATCCAGAATGAATACACCTGGTGAGAACAGTCTGTCTCTGGGGAGAGCAATGCAGGAGATCCCTGGTCTTTTCTGGAATCATTAGCCACACTTTTCCTTTTTCTGGATTATCTCAATGCCCTTGTATTCAAATTAGCTAAAGCACTTTTGCAACGTGCGCTCAAAACATAGTAGATTTAAAACTGCAGTGAGTATGCACACAAATATTCCAAAGCATCCCTGAAACCACTATGAATAAAATGGAAGTGAGTGAAAACATGATAGCTAAAAGGGCCTATGAAATTTGAGCGCAGGACAAGAATTTTAGCCAGACCTTTGAGATCGGGGCTAACATGTATAAAGCTGAATGTCTCAAGTGTCTACAGATACTTGATCTACTTGTTTGTCTCTGGGGAGAGCAATGCAGGAGTTCCCTGGTCTTTTCTGGAAGCATTAGCCACACTTTTCCTTTTTCTGGATTATCTCAATGCCCTCTTATTCAAATTATGGAAAACTGACCATGGATGAAAAGGGGTGACCTAGTTCTCAGTGTATAGAACAAGTTTCTTGTTGGGAATGGTAATAATAATAGCACAGTCTCTGGGGCCAAGTGCCGGGCTGTGGGGAGGAATGCCTAGCAGCTGGAGGAACTCCAAGGACAGCTACCCATTGGTACTGCCACCATTGTTTGTACATCAGTTTAAAAGATATCTTTTTGTGTGTTTCAGGTCATGCAAGACAAGATAATATGCCTTCCAAAGCGCATACAACCTTGCCAGAACCAATCTAATAGTTCAAATGTGTTTAACACAATCCCAGATACAACCCCCCTTCCTCCACCCAAGCCATCCACCCCTCCAGCTACAGTTGAAATGAAAGGACTGAAGACTGATTTGGACCTTCAGCAATACAGCTTTATAAATCAGGTGTGCTATGAACGTGCCCTGCACTGGTATGCCAAGTACTTCCCATACCTTGTCCTTATACACACACTGGTCTTCATGCTGTGTAGTAACTTTTGGTTCAAATTCCCCGGATCGAGCTCCAAAATTGAACACTTCATTTCAATACTTGGGAAATGTTTTGATTCTCCCTGGACAACGAGAGCCTTATCTGAAGTCTCAGGGGAGGACTCTGAAGAGAAAGATAACAGGAAGAACAACATAAACAAGTCTGCTACTATCCAGCCAAGCACTGAAGGCACTTTGGTCAAAACACAGTCTTTAAAATCAATCCCTGAGAAGTTAGTTGTGGATAAGGGAACACCTGGGGCATTAGATAAGAAAGAAGGTGAACAGGCCAAAGCACTGTTTGAAAAGGTGAAGAAATTCAGACTGCATGTTGAGGAGGGTGATATACTCTATGTCATGTACGTTCGCCAAACTGTGCTTAAAGTAATTAAATTCCTTATTATTATTGCTTATAATACAGCACTTGTCTCGGAAGTTAATTTTACAGTAGTCTGTAATGTTGATATAGAAGACATGACAGGATATAAGAATTTTTGCTGTAATCACACGATGGCACATCTATTCTCCAAACTTTCCTACTGCTACCTGTGCTTTGTAAGCATATATGGCCTCACATGCCTTTACACACTATACTGGTTATTCTATCGTTCACTGAAGGAATATTCTTTTGAGTATGTTCGGCAAGAGACGGGAATTGATGATATCCCGGATGTCAAGAATGACTTTGCTTTTATGCTTCATATGATTGATCAGTATGATCCTCTGTATTCCAAGCGATTTGCTGTCTTCCTGTCTGAAGTCAGTGAAAATAAGCTGAAACAGCTGAACCTAAACAACGAGTGGACTGCAGATAAGCTGCGACAGAGGCTACAGACGAACTCCCATAACCATTTGGAGCTACAGCTTTTCATGCTGTCTGGACTACCGGACACAGTCTTTGAAATCACTGAGCTGCAGTCTTTAAAACTTGAAATAATTAACAATGTAATGATACCAGCAACCATTGCACAGTTGGACAATCTCCAGGAGCTCTCGTTGCACCAGTGCTCTGTGAAGATCCACAGTGCTGCCTTGGCATTTCTGAAGGAGAATCTCAAGATCTTGAGTGTCAAGTTTGATGACATCAGAGAACTTCCACACTGGATGTATGGCCTCCGAAATTTGGAAGAGCTCTATTTAATTGGCTCCCTAAGTCATGATATTTCCAAAAACATTACACTGGAGTCTTTTCGGGAACTTAAAAGCCTTAAAGTTCTTTACATAAAAAGTAATTTGTCCAAAATCCCACAATCTGCAGTCGATGTTTCAAGTCACTTGCAAAAATTGTGCATCTATAATGACGGCACTAAGTTAGTGATGCTCAACAACCTGAAGAAGATGGTCAACCTGACACAGCTGGAGTTGGTTCATTGTGATTTAGAGCGCATTCCTCATGCAGTCTTCAGCCTTCTCAGTCTTCAGGAATTGGATCTAAAAGAAAACAACCTCAAGTCCATTGAAGAAATAGTAAGTTTTCAACATCTGCGAAAACTGACAATCCTAAAGCTGTGGTACAACAGTATAACATACATCCCAGAGCATATAAAGAAACTCACTAGTCTTGAGCGGCTTTCCTTCAGCCATAACAAAATAGAGGTTCTTCCATCCCACCTATTCCTATGCAACAAAATCAGATATTTGGATTTGTCTTACAATGACATTCGCTTTATCCCACCTGAAATAGGAGTTCTGCAGAGTTTACAATACTTTTCCATTACTTGCAACAAAGTGGAGAGCGTGCCAGATGAACTATACTTTTGCAAAAAACTTAAGACTCTGAAAATTGGGAAAAATAACTTGTCAGTCCTTTCACCTAAAATTGGTAATTTGGTATTCCTCTCCTACTTGGATATTAAAGGCAATCACTTTGAAATCCTCCCACCTGAGCTCGGTGAATGTAGAGCTCTGAAGCAGTCTGCTTTCATTGTAGAGGACACCTTGTTCGAAACGTTGCCTTCTGATGTCAGGGAACAAATGAAAGCCGAATAACTAACTTCCTCTCGCTCAGTTTTACAGGAATAACTCTTCTACCAAATACGCTGTAGAAAGTGCATACTCTGAATATGCATTTAGTTTGTCTTTTTTTTTTCTTCTTCAAACAAATCCTTTCTGTACAAACACATTTGGAGTAAGGAGTACATATATTTTTAAATAAAATTTTCTCGTATTTTTTCACTGTTTTAAGATATTTTTTAAGTTTGTTTTGCCCTGAGAGCAAGGGTATCTGTAACTTAATTTTTACTGGTAAAAGTAAATGGTTTTATCTGCTGATTTTTTTTCCTTTGCCTAATCCCAACAGGGGAACTGTGCTTAAGCTGTGTACTTTGGGTTGCATAATTTGTAATAGATGATTATATTGTCTTCCTAGTTATTGTTAATCCCTTAGGACATGGTCTTCAATGACTGGTGCTGCAGGTGTTGAATACCCTGTTTCCTCTTTTCATCAGTGGCAGTAGAAGGTCTTCAACATCTAACAAGATCAAATCCGGGTTGACCATCCTTTTTTATTTATGACGTGGTTTTCTCAGATGGTCAAAGCAAGTAGAAAAAGTTCTTTATGTGTTTTAATGGGGCTGAGGGAGCATGCAGAACTCCTTCAGGGCCTTTTGGCAAGTTTAGTCTAGCTCTCTGTTCACTCACCGCGCCGAGCAGGAGGCACTGACTGCGATTTCCTCCGGTGCGGGAAGAGTAAGGTCACAGTTCACAGAGGAGTCAGGACCAAAGTGACTCACATTGAAGATTTTCCAAACAGCGCAAAGGGATGCGGCTGCCCATTTCCTGTTAACTTGAATGGAAGGGGTGCAACAAACTCACTGTGTTGGAAACATCAACCCAGCGAGATGAAACGCTATCTTGAAAAAGCCCCTACCCATCCTCCACTAAGCAGCCGTCCTGCAAGGGAACAAGTGCCCTCTGCCCCCCTCACTTCACTTCCCACTGGGATGCTTGGTACCTTGCAGGAATGAGATCCAGAAAAAGCGCAATCCTGTTTAGTTTGTAAAGCTTCTGACAAGGAAATAGCATCTAATACTCTCCTTAATTGAGCTTGGGTATCATATGACCAAGCTCAGCATAGGAACAGTTGCAGATATGCAAAAATGAGATTAAATGAATACATTAACTTCTCAAAAGTCTCAACCTGCCAGAGAACAGTGATGAAGGCTATGTTTTCCTCTCCCAGATAGTAAGTAAATTGGAAATCGTACAGTTGGAAGTCTGCTGTTTAAAACAACGTAATAATCTGCAATGATTATGCATCAGGTTGGGAACATTCTCCTCGGAAGCCATGTCCAGTTGTTTATTTAATCCAGCCATTTGCTTTCATTTAGGCAAGGTATATGGCGGGTTCATTCATTTGGCAGGTATATAACTCACGTGCTCCTCACAAGCTGGTTTCAGCTAATCAAAAATAACCATATCACAGAATCACAGAATTTTAGGGGTTGGAAGGGACCTTCGGAGATCATCTAGTCCAACCCCCTGCCAAAGCAGGGTCACCTGGAGCAGGCTGGACAGGAATGCATCCAGGCAGGTTTTGAATATCTCCAAAGGAGACTCCACAACCTCTCTGGGCAGCCTGTTCCAGTGCTCACCCTCAAAGTAAAGAAGTTTTTCTGCATGTTGAGATGGAACTTTCCATGTTCCAGCTTGTGTCCATTGCCCCTTGTCCTGTCATCGGGCACCGCCGAGAAGATCTCTTCATCCTGACCAACAACACGCTTGAATCAGATGCAGGCACTGGATAAATGCTTTGCAAGAATATCTAGGAATAAGTACTTCTTTCTCTAGCAGGCAATGCTGTTTATAAATTGCAGATGATGAGTTGCTCATTGTTTAAAGTTATGTAAAATAATTGCCTGATGGTTGTCAGGTTGGTTGCTCTTAAATGTTTTCTAACTGCCATTGCGTGTCTTGAGCCACAGTTAATCTGAATTCTTGAGCTTGGTACAAAAGCATACTGTTGTTTTAAGAGTCTGACTTAGAAAGGTGGGGAGATGAACTAAAAGGAGAATTTCCTCGTGAATCCAGGGTGTGCTATGCAATCTGGTATGTGGGCTTGTCACAGCACCAAGTCAGACTTATTTTTTGCGCTTGGCTATGTTCTGGAGAAGATCCATGTGATTAATCAAAAATGGGTCAGGCATGAAGGAATCAAAGCAAGCTTTTTTAAAAGGGGTTTTAGTTCTATTAAAGACCTATAACTGATGTAGCTATTGCGAGAGCTACCCTTGTGTATGGAATGCACTTATTGGAACAACTTGGCAGTATATATATTCTAAATGTATTTCACTTTGATGTAATGTGAGGGAGAGAAATATTTCATTGCTCATTTTAACCTAATTATATAAACCAAAGTGCTGTTGTCCCTGATGAATGTAAACTGTTTAAAATGTCCATGTAATCGGTGGAGCTGTATAGTTCTCTCACTTAGATTTGAAATATGGAATTACATTTAAAGTTTTTTAAAAAAAATCTTTATATTCCTAGATGTAGCATTTTAAATCCCTAATTTATTTTGTGTCTAATGTTTTCCTGTGTAGTTTGTGGTCTGTTTTCTGAATGGAAGTTGTGCACACCTCATCACTGAAGGTTGGAGACTTGTTCTAGGCCATTTTTGTAAATATATCACTTAGGGGATGTGAGGTTTTTGTTTGTTACTGATTATACTGATACCAGTGCAACCCCTCATGTGGACACAGTTACATGAGTATAAAGTGCCTTGAGCTGGTGTATCTTTATTCACCTTCTAAACAGGAATAAATTATACCGGTCTAAGCACTTTCACACTAATAACTGTATCTTCTCCAAGGGTTTGGTCTGCTGAGACAGCTTAGTCAATCTAACAGCTCACTGCTACCAAAAAGGGGCAGTTACCTCCTCCTCCTGTGCTCCCTATTCCTGCCAATATATCCCAGCTGCTTCTCTTGTACCTTTACTGGTCTGGTGCTGGTCTGATCCCTCCCCCCACAGGACAAATCAACTTTTTAAGCCAGCAGAAAACTAAGCCAGTTAAAAAAAGGGGCTAATTTTCTGCTGGATCAGCTCTCCAAAGGATCGGATGGACACTAGGGTGGGAGTAGCAAGGGGACAGGACTCTGCAGCCAGGGTCCGGGCAAGGAGAAGGTGGGACAGGTCACTTTGGAGGTGCTGAGCTGCTCGGTCAGTTCATCATCTTGCTGAGCCATGTGCTCGGAGAGCTATGCTGTTTTATCTATAGCAGGGTTAGGCGGCATGGCTTTTGTGGGTAGACAACCCTCAGGCTCACAGTGAATGATAAAGTATCACATTACTGTTAATTGCTTAAACTTAATTGAACAAACTCAGGTAGCCGCACTGTTGACTTTTTTAAACTTCTTACTGTCTAGTCTGTGGGGTGTATTTTCCAAAACCGTATTACAGTATTTTAGAAATGCGTCAGCTAAGAGAAGATTGTTTCCTAATTCTGTATGACATCCAGGAAAATATATAAAAGTGCCATATTTACTCAGTGATTCATGTACTGCTCATATGTATATTCACATGCAATGCATACTAGACTTTTCTGTGACCTATAGTATTTGACTTAGAATGGATGGGCATTTTGTGGATAATACTTTAGGCATGGTTTGTATGAGTTTATATAACTACTTACGTTAAACAGGTGCCTCACAAATAAGACAATTCCAGAATATAAGCAAGGCATTTTATGTTATCGCTCAAAAATAATACAAATCTTCCTTGGTAACGGAAGCAGAGATGACAAAGAGTGCATCAAAAATAAGAAGACAACCTTAATAGTACATTAAACCTGAAAAGCAAATCTACTTTGTGATTAAAATCTGGAGGCGTTCATCTCCTCCTTTGCCAAAATTAGGATAGATATCTGTGCTGACCTCGTGCATCTAGCCAGACCAACAACTTTTGCAAATTCTGATTGGAAAGCGCCTGCTCCAAGTCTCGTATCACATTTCTGGCACTTCCACTAATTCATGTGCTTAAGTGGTGACGAGTCCTGTAAGAATGCCAAGGAAAAACTTTGAAATTTGACCAAATGGACAAACTTCTTAATTCTGTAGCAAGAATCTTAATATGATAATAGACCTGCATAGTGTTACATTGCAATATAGTACACCCAGAAAAAATGGAAATAAAATGTTCTTTTGTAATAATGAACATTGTCAGACTGCAATGTGATTATTTGTTTGGGAAACGTTTTGTTTCTGGGTTACCTAAAGATCAGGCATAACCATCTTTTGGGTTTGATCCCTTGGGAGGGAAGTCAGGAAAATATGCTTGAAAAAACATCGTTAGACTTGACAGGATTTATAGCCGCATGGTCTCGCTTCCTGTGCCCCTCCTTCCATCCCCTCGCTTGGGCAGCCAGCAAAATGGACAGCAAAGAAGCCTTCCCGGTGGGAGCAGCTCCCCTGCTCTGGTCCCTGTGTTCTGCTGGGGTGCGTAGGGGGGATGCCAGGGACTGTGCCAGCCCGGGCTCCCACACCAGTCCCCACGCAGCTGGGGGCACAAGGGCTCCAGCCTCCCCCTGTCTCCAAGGGAAATGATGCTGTTAGCCCTTGCGTCTGACGTAACCCTCTATAAATCTCCCGACCAAAGGTGATGGGCTCATGCTGCCTGCGTTTGGCATGCTACATTTTCCTCATTTCTCTGGATCTTTAGGTTGGAAGTGATGCATTTCAGATTTGTTTTTTTATACCAAGACAATGCTGTCCAGCCGAGATGGAGCAAGAAATGCTCCTCTCTGGTCCTTGTGGTCCCAGGGAGAGGAGAGAAGTGGCAAGCGCAGCGCCCCAACTCAGCTTTGCCTCTGGATGAGCCCCGGCAGGGAGCTGGCACCAGGGACGTGTCGCCCCTGGGACACAGCAGGCTTCGTGGAGAAGCAGGAAGAAGCCTTGCTGATGGCGCCTGCTCTTTAACTCCAGGCTGTTCCCTGCGAAGATGCGGAGGGCTGGGAAAGCTGGTCTGCTCTTTACAGCCCTATTCCTTCCCACCCAGCTGCCCCGCAGGAGATACCATCTCAGTGCCGCACCCGGCGGGATTGGAATGACGGTGAAGGAGAAACCGCCGCGGGGATCCCTGGGGTGATGAGATCATGCTACCAGAGCAGATGTCGCCCTGTTTATTAAGCGTGCTGGTGGCAAGAGAAGTTCAGGGCTCGAGTTAGCTGAGCCCTGACAAATGTCTTCTTTCAGCAGTTTCCTGAATATGCCTGCTGGGAAGCGGGAGTTAACTGGAGCAGATACCATGCCCTGAGGAACCCCAGCCCCACATCCCGGGGGGCTCCCAGGGCACAGCCCCACCAGCAGCTATCACATCTGCTCACCAGCAAGCAGCAATGCCAGGGCCAGTCTGTCGTTCACTTCATGCCAAATAGCTGCTGGGAATTCCCAATAACTGTGATGGTTTGCTTATATGTCTTCATATATTGCATCCAATAACGTGGGTAGGGGTAAGAAAATTGCATGTCTGTCCTCTTTCCTCCTTCGGAGCATACATGATGCCCTGAAGGTTCAGATGAAGAAGAGATTTCCATTTCTCCTTTTTTTTCATCTGTGGTTGCTGCAGAAATACCCCTCATGCCAAGGGTGCAGGTCTTCCCCTTTGCCACCTTTGTCCCGGTAAGCAGCGGGTTTGCATGGGAGCGATGGCCCACAGGCAAAGGCCAGGGCCATCTTGGGAGCAAGGAGGCAGGAGTGGGTCTGCTGGGAGGGCAAGGATGAGCCCATTGGCCTCCTCCCCACTGGGGCAGTGCCAGGGCAGGGCCAAGCAGGCTGTGTCCCGCTGGCATGGCAGCTTGGCGGGGCAGGTCTCTGCAGGTCCACCTCCACCCATGGGCACTTGCGTGCTCTGGGCTCAGCTCCTGGTTTCCCATCACGCGTCCTGCCCTTCCTCATGCTCCTGTCTGTAGCACTGGGTGCAGAGGACAAATCTGGGCTGGTCCTGCCCCATCCCCACTGAGATCAGAGAGGGCTGGCGTGCCGCAGGGGGATGTGAGGTTTGGCAGACGTGCAACGGGTGGCAATGACCCCAGAGCTTCCACATAAGGAAGTCCAGACCAGCATGAGCACCTCACTCCAGTTGTCTGGCTCCAGGCACATGTTTGCAGGAGCTTGTGCTGGCAGAGAGGTTGTGTTTTTATCGCTGTCTCGATACTAAATAGGCCATGTTGTGACTGGGCTGTGGCTGACAGCTTTGGCTCTGGCGAGCAAACTGTGAAGCTGCTCATGGTGGTTGGCGGGGCCATGATGTGTCCTCACACGTGGGCTGTCTACAGGTGAACAGGCCTGAAATGGAACTGGCTTTCAGAGCAGGGCTTCCTCTACCTGTCCCAGGCCAGGGAGGGCCCAAATGTGCCCAGAGGTTGTGCTTCCAATGAGAAAACAAATGCCATAACCTCAAGGAGTGCAACCATCATGGCCAGTGGAGTTTGGTGGCTCTTGGCCAGGGCCAAATTCCCAGGTACTGCCATGGGTAGCACTGGCAAGGTGTGCGATCCCAGGGTGTGGAGAAAAACACCTACATTGCAGGCAAGCTTGAACCATTCTGTTATCAAGAATGATTTTATCAGCCCCTTCTCTCCTCTGTTGCCAAGGCTGATGAAGTTGCACCTAAACTGGGGGCGTCTGGGTAGCACATCCTGCAGCATCCTTGGCATGGGCGTTGGGAATGGTAATGGCAAGATGGTGCTTCCTTCAAAACCATTCAGATACCAACAAGCCAAATGGGACATGCGTCTCTGTGTCCCTTTACAGTGCTGCAATGTGTAGCTTGCATTAAAGGTGAACCCTTAGCTACTTCAGGCAACTGGAAGCTTCCCCAGGAGCAAGACAGAGGTGGCAAGGGAATTTAGGGCTGCCAGATGCACTGGGAGCCCATGGAGATTGCCACAGAGCATGCAGAGATTGCAGTGAGGAGTCACTTGCTAGTGCATGTGTTGCTGCCAGCCTGGTGTGACACCACAGAACACGTGCTGACTTGATTTGTTGTGCTTTTACATTTCTGGAGTAAGAGGGCTACTAATCTGTCTGTCAGAGGTATTTTGTCACATGAATTTTATGGACTGTGGTAAATAAGTGTTGATGTTTTGCTGAATTAAAATTGAATTTAAATGTAACCCTTTTCTCTTGCCAGTTGGGGTCATGTGGCACTATGAGACTGGTTTGTGGAGACTGCCTGCAGTTCTATTTATTTTGTAAAATATTTTGGCAAAGCTGTGGCATCCTGTTTCCTTGCTGTGAGCAGAGAGAAGAAAGTAGTTAAAGCAGCACAGAACTTCAGTACAGTCATAAGGTTATCCTTAGGAATAAGCTACTGCTATGGCTAGAAACTAAATGAGAATTTTACAAGTCCAGAACAAGTTGCAAACAAAACCACAGAACAAAGTAATCCCCTTGACAAAGAGTAACTTTAAGAAACTGAAGTGCCAGGACCGACTGCAGGCAGGATCAGTGCTGGTGAGATCTGCAACCTCATTTATTCCGTGTTGTCCCCTGTTCGTCCCTCTCCTGAGGCACGTGATGCTCTGCAGTGCAGGGGTGGAGGGTGAGAGGGACAGGCTCGCCAGGGTGGCATGCAGGACAGCTAGAAGGAGTAGAGCTGCACCTCTCTCCTGTGTTTTAAAAGTGATGCCACCCAGGAGGCAGTTTCTTTGCCCGCTTGGCTGCAGCATCTCTGCACTGGGGGTGCTAAGCAGGAGACTGCCAGGCTCAAAGGGACAGAATTTATTATTTTCTTTAAATATAAGAAATCCATTGCTACATCCTCACTACAAAATCTAAGTGTGCAACCTGCGGCATTTTGGGAGCACTGACCCTTCTCACTGCCATCAGCATGTCAGTACCCATACATCGACCCTGAGCAGAATAAGACATGGTAAATAAATACTCTTACAGCTGTGCTCCCAGCTGGTGGCTAGAATGCTCCTTGAAACCACAGCCTAATCTTTGGATGATTTTACCTCTGTTGCTTCAATGAGCTGAAAAATTTCTATGAAGCCAAGGACCTGGGCGTTTGTCTCAAACCAGCCAGCTTATCAGGGGCATGAATTGGTTGAATAGAAGAGAAAAACAACTTTCTGAGCTAGTGGATGTGGCTTCACAAAGCCTGGCACTTGCCCAGTGGAAGAGCAACCAAGTGGTCCTGCCGGTTCAGGGCTGGATCGGCCGAGTGGGTGGTGCCGGCTCCTCCTGCCTGAGTGGCCCTTCCTGGGATCCAGCATGGATCCCCTGATAAGCTGCTGGAGGAACCGCCAAGCATATGCTTTGCTTTCGTCAGCAATTATTTCTGCAGAAGTTGTGAAAGCAGAGAGGAACTGCATCCAAACTGCTGATGGTGCCCAACGTCAGAAACCAGCTGCACAAGGGGTTTGCCCTGGCTGGCGCCGGCATCCAGGCACCAATGGTCCGTCTCTGCCACAAGAGCTGTGCCGTTTGCAACGCCACAAGAGCTGTTCTCTTTGCAACCCCTCCAGAGCTGTGGGACCACCATAACTCCCACTCTCCTGTGAACACCCAAGTACTCACAGGTGGCTTCTTCAGGGAACTGAGGCTGGGACTTGGTGAGTGAGCAATTGGTGCATCAACAGGAGCTTGAGCTTGCACCAACTCATCATTGGAGGTTAGCCATAAATCTCCCAAAGCAGAAGGTCTTTCACAAAAAACCTGTTAAAGGACCTGAAAGGAAAATTCAGGGCTCATCAAGCCTCTGAGGGGAGCAAATGTAAGCTTGCAGGCCTGGAAAAAAGTGAGGTGATGAGGCAGGGGATAGCTTCCTGTGGGATGTGACGATACCCATGCCAGGGAAGGGTGTTGCTGGCCCCGATGCTGCAAGGGTACCTGAGTGCTTTGGGCTTATGTGGTGTTTCCATGAGCAGGGCAGCAGCAAGCAAGGAAAACTCTGCAGGAGAATATGGGTTTTTGTAGTCATTGGAGAGAGCGCTGTGGCCCGGGCAGTGAGGGACTGGTGAAAAGGTGTTTTGTTGAGACTTGGACTTCTCCGGGGCTCATGTTGACGCCAGCAGGGCTGGAGCTCTCCCTTGGCAGGGAGCAGGAAATGGAGGAAGCAGATGTGTTGCCATGGCAATGCAGGGAGCAGCCGCCATCTGCACAAGCTGCCTTTTCTTCCGCTTTTCAGCCCAAGCTGAGATCCAACGTCAGGGACTGTCTGCCTCAGGTGCCCTGGAAGGCCCACAGCCATCCATGGCCAGGTGGCCACAGCTCACCCAGGGTGAGGTGGTGGCACAGAGGGACTGTAGCACCCATGCTATTGGCCAGACTGCAGCCCAGGGTTCCCACTACCACCCCTAGCACCAGGTTTGCCACGAGAACACTTGGGGCTTTCATTAAAAAAAAGTTTTTAAAAAAGCCTGTATTTACCTAAATTTCTTTTTTTTTTCCAGCTTCACAGCTCTGGTTCCCATTAGGTAGGCTTTAAGAGTCCTCATTCAGAAGGGCACAGGAGACTGTCACACTCTCTGAGGGAAGTTACACCAAAATACGAAAAAAAGTGGCTGCCCAAACTTGCAGATTTCAGATCTGATTGTTTCTATGTCCCAGCTCTTGCAAAATATTTATTGTTTGGCGGGATTTTTTTTCAGAAAAAAATCAGGATCCTTTAACAGTCCAGTAGACAACCAAAGTGGTGAGTTTCCCAAAGCCGGTCTTCCCCTCATGCTCCTGGCACCCCAAGGCTGGACACACCACACATCATCTCACCAGAGAAGGCAACAATCCCTGAAGCACAAGGAACGAGGGCTGTGTGGCAGAAGGCAGGTGAGGACAGTTGAGGTGCTCCCAGTGTCACTGATAGCTCTTCTCTTCACTGCTGCAGGTGCGCTCAGTCCTACCAAGAACTGGTCCTGTCTGTCCTGGTCTTTGGCCCAGGATATTTTAAAGGGGGATTAGAGGATGAGGAATAATTACTGACTGAACTAATCAGTAGGCTCCAGGGTTAGGATATTCAGTGGTGCGATTGGGTCCCTCTGCCTAGGACCCTTCGGATGGCACGGGCTACTTCCTCCTCCTTCATCTCCCTTCTGTGTCCTTCGGCTGGAGGTAGAAGGTGAACAATAACTTCAATGTGATGCTCAATTCCAAGCAGCCAAAAGGAGGTGAGAAGAGCCCCACCCAAACGACTTACAGTTGGACACCGCCATCCCTGGGTGTTCAAGGGTGCTGGATCCCCTCTATACAGCACAGGCCAGCTGAAAAATTGTAGCCAGGATTTTGGTATAGGCTAAGACACTATACAAACAAAAGTGAGCAATGTGCCCCCAAGTCAATCATTAATAATGTGTGTGAGGATGTTTTCCCTTGACAACATCACAGTCAAGCCTTAGCCTTATCTAAATCTCATTTAACCAGCTTTCCAAGAAAGTTTTGAAAAGTGACTGGAAACTTCATTGAAATCCATCTATTTAAGCTGCAATTTCATCCAGTACTTATTTAGAAGAAGTTATGCCTCAGAGATCTGCCTAATGTATGAGCGTGTTTTCCTTACACATTGCATGTCTTGACATTATTCCATCGGAGATCACTCAGCTGTTGGGGATCTGTGATAATGATGATTTAGAGACAAGGCCAGCAAGGAATTCAGACAGAGTACAAACAAATGGCCCAAAGCTACATCCACCCCAAGCATATTTCCATTTTTCACACCCTTTTTCTCTACTGTGTGGAAGGCTCATAGCACTCCATAAGCACATTTACAGTTGCTTCAGGCCTTAAAGGGCATCCTGCATGAAACCTCCTCTTATTGTATAAGAAATGTTTCCAGTTTTAGGAGCCTTTAAAGTGAATTAATGGTAATGATGTGCTTCTATTAGTCCTGCAGCTCTCTCACTGGGTTTTGATCCCATCTTTAAGTGTGCCTTGGATGCTTTGGTTGCCTTCCAAGACAGAAAGACTGATTCTCTGTTTTTTTAATAACATGGTGTCCCTGAACGCTTTGTTTTCAGGTCTTTAATGTATTATTTGCTATGAGTGCACAGACAATGCAATGGATGCCAGATTTATTATGCCTTATGGAGCATTCTGTGAATTTTTTCCCCATTGCAGTCTACATGAAGAAGTCTGTTTATTCTGCAAAACTTCAAAGCATTTGAATTTAAACATTTTGCTTTCCCTTTTATGGCTGTGGAAAAGAGAGGTGAGACCTCAGGGTGTGGGCTTCTTCCACAGTGTCACTGACAGGCAGCAGATATTACAGAGGCTGGGGGAAACTGGGGACACACCAAGCAACATCGTGTAAGGGTAAAGGCCAGGGGCTGAGGTGAGGACCACGCTGAGCAGTGCTGCCGTCGGAGACAGCAGGAGGCGAGATGCTTCAGCCCTTGCACAACACTGGCCTGTGCAGCAGGGGATGGGTGATGATCCCTCTCTGGATTATGACCCTTTCTGGGATGAAAAAAGCAGAATTCTCTAAAGATGCTGCTGGGGACAAGGCTGGAGGAGCCTCTCTTCTTCCCTTGCTAATTAACTCACTGAGTACATGCTGAGCATGATGCCAGCCATTGCCCAAGGACAGGGGTTTGTCTGGTCCCATGCGTGGGACACCCGTGTCAGGCGGCCTTCTCAGGACAGCCTCTGCCAGGGCTCAAGCTACACATGGAAGTCAGAGCCAGGTGCCCAGCATCTTACTCGCTGCCCTGCGAACAGCCACCCTGTGAGTCTCTGCCATCTCCACCCTCACCTTTGGCATGGGGGAGCATTTAAGGGAGTTTGTCAAGCTGACAAGAGGTGATGTAAAATACTCTGAGATCCTCAGGTGAAATCCACTGAGCAAATAACCTGTTAGAGCTCTACATCTCAGCAGACTTTCCTGAAAATCTCTCACAGCTCTGTGCACACCAATGCAGGAGTGTGTGCAGCCAGCAGTGTTGGTAAGGGGCTCTTTGGACTTTCCACATGTAACAGAGCCTGATTCCATCCAGGCAACAGTTGCGTATACAACAGATAGATAGTAGTTAACTTGATGTGCCATGGTAGGAAATGTAGTTCCATACCTGGTGTGAAGATAATCTTGGCCTCTTCTCTACTACTTTTAACAGTACGACCAGCACACATCCCCAGATGTGTCCCCACTCACCCACTGATATAAGATGGCTCCCCCCAGCTCCCCAGGCTGTGAAGGGGCTGGATTCACCAGCCAAGTGCCTCCAGGGGTTTTGCAGCGAGCAAAGTTCCTGAGCAGCCGGGCTGCAAAAGGGGCTGGCGGAGGCTGAATAACGCTGGTAGGTGACACAGCACCACAGGAGTCCTTGGCAGTGTAGATGCACCCTGTGTCAGGAATGCTCCGGTTGGGTTTGCTTGCTCTTGGGCTTGCCTTCACTTCCCTCAGCTTCTGCCAGATGAAATCCCAGCTGTGACCATGCCCTGACCTCGCTGCTCCCAGCTCTGCACTGACCCACTGAGCCAGGGGCCTGTGGCCGGGTCCCACTCTGTGGGAGGGCAGCAGCCAGTGAGGCCATGGAAGCCAGAGCAGGGTGTTGGATGGGGACCGGGGCAGCAGAGCTGTGTGTTTTTTGGGGGTCAGGGAGCCTGGGCTTCCATCCCGTAGGGGCTCTCTGGCTGGCTGTGGGGAGCACAGCAGCCCCGGCCCCGGGGTGTGTGCCAGGGAGGGCTACAGGGACCCAGCTGTAAATGGAAGTGCTGAGCACCTGGGTGGAAAAGGAGGCTTTCCTGCTGTTCTCGGTTTCTGTTCTTCCTTCATAATTAAAATCTGAAAGGTATCTAAGTGAAGCTCTTATCCTTAGTATTGTTCCTTTTAAATCCTTCTCTTTTTCCCCTCCGTTTGCTTTGAAAGGGTTCTTTTTATTCCCTTGCCTGTTTCCCAAAGCTTCTCCCTTTCCTCATTCCCCTATCATTGAGGGGAAAAAAAAAGGTCCCTAAACCAAAACCAACAACAACGAATTCAATAAATAACCCAGACTTACAGGAAAAGCTTGGCTACTTTTGAACTTCCTCTCCTTAACTTTATTTCTGGCTCCTTCAATGCCCGGTGTCTCCTGCCACCCACCTCTGGGCTTGGGCATGCTCACAGGCGAAGCTGGAGGGATGCAGGGCAGGGTCATGCCGGGGCCCTCCCGGGACATGCTAGCCTCACTACCTCCTTGAATGGTCAAGGTACTTCCCCAGGGAGTGGGGAAAAGGAGATTTTTGCTGCTGTTAAAAAGCAAAGGAAGTACCTTAGCTTGAGTATGAGAGGAAACTCTCATAAGAGCTGCGTACATAAACAGTAGCTCAAATGCTCACCAAATCAGAGTACCCCAAAAAACTATGCCATAAAAGCAGCCCTATCTCACATCACCTTAATGGGTGTGCTGGACTCATAGGCTGATAACATAAAAATGAGCAATTATTAAGTTAGATGAGGAAATAGCGTATTTCTCTGACAATCCCGCAGTGCTTGCCTACATGGTTCTTTTTCCTGCTTTCGGCTTCTTTTTCCTGCAAAACCAGTTTTTTAAGCAGGGTTATCACGGCTTATTTAGTGAATACCTCACTCCCATTTGCTTTCTGCAGCTCTTCGGCATTTGGATCCTCTGTTAATAAACAGTCACTTCCTTTTACCTCCCTGTGGGACTATGAGAGAGCCTGCGGGCAAAGGGAATTGAAAGCATCATCTTTCCTCTGCTGTTGAGCTGGGAAAAAAAAGCCTGCTGTGAAGCCCATGGGACACAGTGCTTGTAGGAAACTCAGCTGAGCTGAAGCTGAGGATAGCACAGAGATGAAATGAGGCACAGAGGGAGCAGGGACACAGGTGGCTACTGGAGGAGGGGTTGACCAGGGGGGTGGCTTCTCCTCCAAAAGATGCTGGAGACATGTCATGCAACTCTCCCCCTTCGTGCACAGAGAGGAAGAAATCTCTATCAGCTGCCAGAAGTGACTCACGTAGAAGGAAGAAGGTGGATCTAAAAAGCAATCTACAAATCAGGACTAAAGGGTTGTACCTTCCTCCTCCTTTACTATGCAGGAAGAACATTAGAATTAAAAGCCAGCTTATTTTTCACGAAACAAATTGCAAATAACTGGAGGGCTTCAAGTGCATGATCTATTTATAATAAAACCAGTGGGAGGTTTAATTTGCTTATTTTCCTAGCACTTAATAAAATATCTGGCACACAGAAGTGAGAAAACCACTTATGTTAAAAATTTTGTGTTTTCACTTCTTCAACAAGCCTTTAACTGAAGGCTCTGCTCATCCTGGGAGACCATCAAGGGAGACTGGAAATTTGGAGAGTTGAAAAATAAACACACAAGCAAAAACTCTGTGAATAAATCTTTCATGCCTTAATTTTTGTCAACAAAAGGCAACACCCCCAGTTCTTCCAAGATAATTTCACATCACTTTAACAAAGATCCAAAGAAAAAAAGAAAGGGAGAGGTCTTTAAAAAGTGCAAATCCCCTTCCACTCCGGTCAGCGGAGCCGGTGCCAGCAGAGCCATTCACTGGGGGAGTTTCTATGAGGAAGCTCTGAAATATACTGAAACTCTGCTTGGAGAAGGAGACATTTCCAATGAACATCTACATTCACAGAAGACTATGAACCACTTCACAGTGTCTTTGAACAAGGCTGGGAAGGGGAGGTTGCAGAGAATGGGGGTGGTGGTATGTTCCTCTCAACATTTTCTCTCCAAGGCCTTCTGTAATATTTTTTAAATGCAGTTGAGGGTATCTGAGAGGTCCAGCCAGGCTAGTAGCCTGGCAGCATGAGACCCTAAGGAAAAGGGCTTGCTTCGCAGGCAGTGAGTGGGCAGTGGGACGGCTGCCACCACTCACTTGTCCTTTGGCAGCTCCAGGTCCCCCACCTGAGAGCTTGCTGCAGTAGACAGCTCAGGGAAAATGGGACCTGGGAGAAAAAGACATGCATCTATTTATTTGCATATTTACATGTATTTGAAATGTAAGCAGGACTTCTGTATGCCTTAGAAGCAAGAAGGAGGATGAGAAGGATTTGAAGAGCTATGTTTCTACCACGCGCATGAGTTGTGCGCACCTTTTCCTTCCTGTATGCTATACAATAAGACCTATAACAAACGAGAGACTTTGCACCAAAGGTGCCAAGGACCATGGTATTGCTTACCCTGCGCTGCAGTGAGCTGTAGGACCAGCTGTGTTGGTGCAGGTTAAGTAAGAAAGCCAAAGTGGCAGGTGTAGGGCATTGGCCTAGGATCAGTGCTGTGCTCAAATGCGTTCACTGCAGCTGGGTACCAAGCTTTCTGCCCTGCACAGCATGGTACAGCTCGTGTAAATGGGACCCTTTGTGCCTGGTGAGTGCCTTTGTGGAGAGGGTAGCTGTGCTCTCAGGATGAGCTCTGGGTCTTCATCCTGCTCTGGAGGAGGGTATCGCTGCTGCATGGATACCCTCTTCCCTTGTGGGGGGGCCCCCAGCCCACTTGCAGGCTCCTTCCCAAAGCTTTGCATTGCTCCCTGCAGCTCCTCAGTCCCTGCCGCTGGCTGCCTTGAATATAAAGGCTTTGACCTTAATTTGATTTTCTATATGAAGCCAGAACAGAAAATGGAGGATGCAGTTATACGCTTGTGGTGCTGTTGACGGGGGGAGATGATCTCTCCTGAATACTGAATGCTTTGTGTGTGTATGTGCTGATAGGGAATAATTAATGACGGTGTCTATAACTGAGAATGAGCAGTCTTAAAGATGGGCAGAGTATCCTACTGAGGAGGTGAAGGGAGACTAATTGTGTGTGTGGGTTTTTGGTTGTTTTGTTGCTGTTGTTCATGTGCTGTGTTCCCTTAGGATGGTCTTTTCTGCTGGTCTTCCTTCAACCATTGGTTCCCACACTATTCAACATTTTTCTAATGCAAATGAGCTCCTTCTCAATGTCTGCACAATACTTGGGAAGCTCAGAGAAATGTTGATGCCCTGAGGGCAGAGAATTTTCAAAACTCCTATGTAAGTAGCTGATGATCAAATCCTGGCAAGTTCTTTGTCTATGTCCTGGTTTCTCTCATTTACCTGACGTTTACCCACACTCTTTACTGGTGTTGCAGCGGCTGAAAGAGGCATCTGGTCTGTGTCAGCTTTTATCTGCCTTTTTTCTTCCTACTGTACCTCATTACGTATGCTCACTAATTCAATTCAGATTTGCAAGGAAATATATGAGAAATTAACTGGCAAGACATCAGCAACTGCAGGGTCTCCATGGGAGAAGAAATCCATGAACTAATGGAGTTAGTGGCAATGCAAAAGCTAGACATGACTGCAAATTACTTCAGCACATGTGAATCTGAAAACAGAGAGGGTCCAAGAAACTGGAAAGGAGTCAGGAAAAAAAAATCTGACTGTCAAGTGGCATTTCCCTTGCTCCTCTCAAGGCTGTAGGTAGACTCAGAGTGGAGTAAGGTATCTTGCAGAGCAGACGCCAGCAGGAAGACACAACGGTTTCCATAAGCATTAATGCAATAGCAAAACATGTCAGACTTGTTCGTGGCGGCATGGGAGCTGCCACCAGGACCTAGGGCACAGTGCCAGCAATGTTCCCAATCCCTGGGAGCGCCTGGGGCTGCGTCTCGGGTGCCTGCACTCCCCAGGACCACCTGCCTGTGCTGTGGAGCAGGGATATGGCTGTGAGGAGCCTGCTGTGGACATCCTCCGCTTGGCTCCTGTGGGACAGTTGGGCCCAAGTAATTGCACACTTTGAGCAGCCTTACTACAGATATAGACGCAGCTCCAAAAGAGCACTCTGCCTAATTGCAGATTTGGGTGGTTGATGTCAGGATTAAAACCACAGCTGCTTTCCCTGGAAGATCTGTGAGGTGGCTGTGATGCCTCCCACAGTTTGTAAGGGTCCGCCCCAGCCCTGGGGCACCGGGGT
>KZ505681.1:872297-889234 GCA_002844005.1 Limosa lapponica baueri | reverse complement strand
CAAATTAGAGCCTGATGAGAAACTGGAATTACTTCACCCAGCAGCACAGCTTTCTGGAAGGAGAAAAAGGATGGCACTGTCTGAGAAAACAACGTTGAGGTCAAGCTGGACAAGAGCAGGGGCTTTCCAAAGCACTGGGAAAGGAATCTAGTTGAACCAGCAGAAAGTTTCTCAGCTGGGCAATATACAGGAGCAGATCCAGGAGGCAAACCTCAACACGCAGCCAAGGCAGGCGGAGGCAGTTACACTGCCCTGGAAATGCAAGGGACAAAGCAATTGTCCCCCAACTCCGTGGACGCTCCTCCTACATTTACTAAGGCTGTGCAGTCTCAGTAAGGGGAACTGGGTCATCCAGCAATTATAGATCATTATTACATGCAGCCATATCATATGGGCATCTGTAATTGATTTTCATTGCTGCTAAAAAGGAAGTAGTGTCAGATGAAGCAATTAATACAGGGAGACGTATGGATTTCTAGCAGCAATGTGTGGAAATCTGGATAGAACTCGACAAAGGAAAAAATTTCCTGCTCTGGAGAGTGTGTGTGTATGTTTGTGATGCCCACAAAGGCCTTGAGACAAGGTGTCTGAATGACTGGAAGGTCCACAGGAGAAGCTCACACTGCAGCACACCTTCAGATCTCTATAGTTTACTGGTGCAAACCCTCATGTGGATGCACTTGCACTGACTGGAGAGATTTCCATTTGTTTAGCTTGTCTTCATGGATGTAAAGAGCAAGTTAAACCCAGTTAATATTATCTGGGTTCAATGCACATCAGGTAGAGTTAGCTGGTTTAAAGCAGTACCTTAAGGCCAGATTTCTTGCCTCTCCTGCCAGTAGGATGTGCTGCTCAGAGCAAAGGCCTTGGACGCAGCTGTGCTGCCACTGCCCCCTTGGTGGGTTAACCTGCAAGCTGCCTTCTTTGCATCACCCACATTTCTCACAGGGAGGTAATTCCTGCTAAATCCCTGTGCAGGAAAGCACAGGGCAAGGCCATGCTTTCAAACCACTGCAGCCTCCTGGCACCCTCTGTGCACGGTGGGCACCTTCCTGACCCATTCCTGCTCAGCATAGTCCCCTCCACACCTGCCTATGCACAGCTGACAAGCTGAAGGGAATCTGGGGGGACCTGGTGTTTGTTTCCCTAGGCTGGGTGCCAGAGGAGTGGCAGCAGCGCTGGGGGAAGGTGAAGGGAGCTCCTGCTTATGTGCATCCAGTGGAGGCTGCTTGCGCTGTTCCCTTTACAGAAAGCAACTGGAGATACTGAAGCTGGAGCCTTGTGCAATCCCAAGGAAGATGTCCAGAAGTACTGAGTGATCCACTAGCTGTCATCAAGACAGACATACATACCTGTGGTGGGTGACCAGCACAGTCAGAGTAATGCACTTAGGGAGACTTGGCCAGCAGCAGAGTGCTATTATTAAAACACCATAGTAAAAAGCTGTAGGTAGGTAGCATTTCATCATGTAATGCTCTTGCTAAGCAGGTGAGTGCTGTCTCTCAGATGCCTCACGCAGCACCAGAGGGGGTAATGCTGCTCTGTTCAGTCACAGCAAACCCGCCTTTGATAGCCCAGAGTAGCACCCAGTTTTCACCTGTCACTTTAGAAGGCATCAGTATGGAGAGATCCTAAAGAGACAAAACAGGATCTAGGAGCTGTAGCTTGCTAGGTGAGAATCATGGCATTTGCTCATGCTTTTTTCCTCTCTTCCCTGCTGGCTCTCTGAATTAAACCATCTCTTGTTTTCCACTCCCATCTCTAGGACTGCAGGTCTCTAGTACATCCTTATGTGCCCTCTCTGCTCTCCAGCTGTTGCTTCTTTGTGGACTGGCCCTATGTTGAGGCTGGCATCTCTGTGCAGTCTCAGAAACCTTGGAGTGGTTAAAGTGATGGGTAGGCAAACTGTGCCCTGCTTATCTGCAGACTACTGCCAGCCCCTCCTCCATTTCCTGTGGGCCCTTCCTGTCTTCTCCGTTGGCTTCCATCCAGGCCTTGGTGACATACCCAGAAGTTGCAAATGATCTCCAAAATCTCAAGTGTTTCGCTAGAGTCGTGGCTGCTGGCATAGTCCGCGTTAAAGCCACAGCTACTGCAGCAGCGAAGCAAGAAGAGAGGGCTGATGCTGCTGGGTCTGAGCACTGCATCGCTCGCTGTGACACTGAGAGAGCAGCTCCTCCTTCTCCTCAAAAGGAATGAGCTGGAAGGAAAATGATCAACAAGAAAAGCGTGTTCATAGGAGGAAGAATTTAATTTGCTTGTGGATTCAGCTGCCCAGCACAAGCAATATTCATCAGCACTGGCAGGTAAGGGCACAAGACGGTGTCTCTTCTTTGCTTCGACTGGTTATCCAACCCTGAGGTGAGTGAGGGCAGGGGTCTAAATGGAATAGGTCCAGTGGAGAATCTCCCATGAGGGAAGGACTTGCATGAGCTGAGAAGTCCTTGCAACTTCCTTCATCCCTAATTTTAGGATACATCCATTAACTGTATGCAGGTTTGGGTTTTTTCCTGTGCCTTTCCTTCTCCCTTCTCTCCCTGCTAGTCTCTTTAAATATTCAGGTGTGTAATGCCTTCCTGACCACAAAAGTCAATCAGAAAGAAAACAGAAGTTAAAAACCTGATGTCACTCTGAAGTTCATTCATGGTGTGGGTATAAACCAGACACAGCTTTAACAACAAACAACATATTCTCCTGTGGCTACCTCTCTTATTGGTAATGGAATGAGGAAAACTTAGCCTTTTTCCAAAGCATTGTCATGAAACCTTGGGGTAGCAATGATGGTCCCAGAGTGCCGTGCCAGGGTGGCCTGTAAAGGTCTAAAGCCTCGCCTGCCCGCGATGAGAGGGGGTTGCACTCTGGCTGGTACCGGTGACACTAGCAGTGATTAACCGCACGATAGAGCCTAAGCTGGAGCGTCCCGCGGGCTGACCTTCCAGCACGGCCCCTCTGTGGGCTCTGGCTGCACTAGAGCCAGCCAGGAGGGCAAACTGGCCCGCGGGGCCTCCGCAGGCAGGGCAGGCTGCGAAAAGGGCAAGCTCTGCAAATACAGGGTGCGGGTGGGGAGGGGCGCTGGGTGCCAGCACTGGCCTTTCCCTCCGTGACGGTCACCTCGCACAGCGCCTGGCTGCTTCCTATCCCTGGGGTGGTGCTCCGGTCCCGCTTCAGTCACCCTTTCCGTGGGGTCCGTCCCCACGCGTGAGCTGGTGGCCGTGGGCTCCCAGCGCCGCCCCCCGGCTGCACCACAGCCCGCGGACCGCCGTACCCGGCCGGGCTGGGGGGTCCGTACCGAGCACCCCGCAGCCCCTCTGCCGTCGGGGCTGGGGGGGCGGGCAGCTGCCGTGGCCGCCACCGCGCCGTGCCGCCCAGCCGCGGTCCGCAGTGGCACCTGCTGTCGGGGCCGGGCAGCGCCGCCGCCCCGCTGCACGGCAACAGCGCGTTTGGGTTTGGTTTCTTGGTTTGTTTTTTTTTTTTGGTTTGGTTTGGTTTTTAAACTCCGTTTGCCAGCGACCAGGGACAGTTTATTTCACTCTCCCCAGCAAACGTTGGTAGGACTTAGGCCGGATTGCAAACCTAATTCCTTCGTGTCAGTGGGAGTTTCGCCCGCCTGAGAATCTGACCCATTAATTGAAGGGTCAAATGACTGCAGAAATACCTTCCCACACACGCTCCGTGGACGGCTATGCAACAACTCATCGGGGTAATTTGCATGGAGCCCTGAGCCAGATCAGAGAACAGTTGTAGCTTGAGAAGTTTACTTCCAAAGCTTAATAATCCATAAAGTATCTTTGCAGTAAACATTTTACCTTTGCAAGTTTTACTTATTCCAGTTGTATTGTGAGAGTGGTCTCATTTAAAAGGAACATTTTCTTAGGGCTAGAATAAAGCAGTCATTCTATAACAATTACGGGAACATACCAGTCAAAGGCTGCAGTCATCTCTGATACATTTTGGAGCACGACAGAAAGTCTGCTCTCTGGAAGAACAAAGGGAACCAGGAAGTTTTTTATAACCAGGATCCCACCGTGCACGGTAGGTGCTGAGCCAGCTTAGGGCCCCTGCTCCCTCTGACAGTGGCCACCCCCAGCTGTTGTATTACCATGCAGTCATGACTGCGTTGTTTGATAATTTTGCTTTTGTCTTCCTTCACAGGACTGTTAAAACCAGCAGACGGTGTCAGGTGAGCAGAACAAGACTGGGAATGCCAAATATGGCACACTCAATTCTAAATCAGCAAAGCAGCGAGGCACTTGCTTACTCTTGCACCGTGGGAACAGCTGGCTAGCAAAGGTGATGGATGGAGAGGAGGGGATGCAGGGTCTGGAGCTTGCTGGGGCGCTCAGGAAGGGCTGTAGGTCTCTGGCTGGATGAGCTTGCTGCCTCTGGGTGCTGCAGGGGGTGGCTTCCCTTCTTCCCCATCTCCTGCAAGGAAAGATGAGATGTAAAGAAGGGGGAAATAACATGTTAGCCTACATCATCCAAAGATATATTTCATTTGCTTTCAAGATCTGTTCTCTCTTTTCTGTCAAGGCATATGGAAATCGACTGCATTGTGTCCTGAAGCCATGTGGGTGTTGGTTTTTCTGATGTAACTAAGGATTCAATGGTGTGTAGCTTGTTATAATGTGGTCTGATAGGACATCTTCAATTTGCCACTGTAGACGAGTTTCTTTGATTGCTTTGTGACTAGTGCAATTGGAAACATATTCCAAACACAATGATGGGAAGAAAGGGAAGCCTACATTTCCCTCCAGTGCTCCCCATGTGATCTATCTGGATGTTTTGGATCTGGCTGAGATGGAGTTAATTTTCCCCATAGCAGCCCTCGTAGCACTGTGCTTTGTGTTGGTAGCTGGAAAGATGTTGATAACACACCAGTGTTTTGGTCTTGTGTTGCACCAAAGCATCAAGGCTGTCTCTCCAACATTCCCTGCTCACCAGTAAGCTGGGAATGGGCAAGATCTTGGAAGGGGACATAGCCAGGAGGGCTGACCCAAACTGACCAAGGGGGTATTCTGTACCATATGACATCTGCTCAGCAATAAAAGCTAAGAGAAAGGAGGAGAAGGGGGTGGCGGGGGGATTCATTATTACAACATTTGGTCTTCCGGAGCAACTGCGATGCGTACTGTGTCTCCCATGGCTCTGATGCTAATGGTGTGGGGCTCACCTTATCCTTTTCCCTCCCCAAGCCCAGCAAACCAGCCAGTACTTCCGAGACACAATTCTGCTCACTTAGTTTTAGGAACAGATAATACAAAAAGAGTGCAATGGGGCTGAATTTAAGGGATCTTCAGCTTCTCCCCACCTCCAGTTTCTCAAGTTGGGACTTCATCCCAGATCATTACATGCCTAGCTAGGCATAGCAGAGATCAGCTCTTCCTTCCTGTTCATGCAGCCCTGGGCAAACTGGTTGTATTTTGTTTAGAAAAATAAACAGCAACTAGCATCACAGTCAGCTTGTTTCTACCGTCATCACTGATCTTGATCTGTCAACTGCTTTTGCTGCTTCTTATTTGCTGGCAAAGACACTCAAGCCAAAGGTCCTTTGGGAGATGCAAAGACAATAGAAGGAAACATTTGCCCGATGTCTGATGTTACCGCAAAGGGCTGGCCAGTGCACATGAAAATATTGGACTTATGATGGAAAATTTCATGGGAAAATTGCATGGATAAGACCTGTGCTTCCAAGGACCCATCTACTCCCTCATGCATGCTCCAATTCTGGCTGGAGTCAGCCTTTCTCAGCAAACTCCCACCCCTACAGCTGAAAGGCTTTTGGGCTCAGGGAGGGCAGGGTATTAGTCACAGCAGCTCCCCAAGCCATTCCCTCCTTCCTATTCCTGATCCTATCGTGTCATTCAGATTTCCAAAAAGGGACAGATGTTCCCATCTGACTAGACCTGATGTGGAGTACAATTTAAACTCAAGACACCGACTGTACAATCCTTCCTTTGGTGCATCTTTGGCTCTTCCCTCTTGCACCAGAAACACCCCAGCTGAGACACAAGGTGTGACTCTTCTGTGCAGCTGCTGCTTGTTGTCATGTCAGATCCTTTCGTGTCAAAAGATATCCTGTCTATGCATGCAATGAAACCTAGTTATAAAAGAAGAGAAAAATGTGGATTCCTGGGGTTGGAGGGTGAGGCTGTGGGACTGTCTTAACCCCTGGAAGGTTAATTTCTGGTTCTGCAAACGACCTCTGAGTGGGAAATGCTGCCTGCTGGAGCGAGCTCCTCCCACTACAACTAAAGTGTTGAGACTCAGTGTATGTGAAGGTTGCGTCTCTGGGAAGTATACTGATGGACCACTGTCAGTGCAGGAAACCTACAAAATGTTGCATGCTCAGTGGGTGTAAATTGGAAAAATCAGACCATTTTCAATGGATTTACTGTAGATTTAGTAATGTTTCATTGTTATTTTATATGTATTCAGATTTACTCATTAGTCACCCAAGCAAAGGGGTTTGCAATGGAAGCAACTGCAGATCAGGAGGACGATGTATGTGAGCAGCAGCAGAGCTCACATCATAGCAGCACCAAGCACAGGCTTAGGTAATTTGGAATTGTGGGTACCTGTCTCTCACCCTCTGTTGCACTAACTTGAATTTGTTTTGCAGAGGAACATGTACAGGAAAGGGCTGCATGGCTGTTTTTGAAGAGGAAAGACAGAAGAACTTGTTGATAGCACAAGGACAAAGGTGCAAACATGCTGGAAGGAATGTGCAAGGAGGGTCTAAAGATGGGTTTAACAACAGACATTCAGATGTGAAGAAGAAACTCTGCAGTAATCACAGGTAAGAGAAGTTGTTCTGTATAGGGAAAATCTAAACAAAAATGTGAGTTGGGAGTAACAGCACAGAAGGAGACAGTTTTTTTTCCAGAGGTTTGGAACTGAAGGAGAGAAATTTGATACAGGGAAAACCAGGATTGCAGAGCTGCCAGTCTCCTTCAGGCCATCATCAACACAAAATGGCATTTGGAAACTAGACAGATACCAGAAGCTTTTTCAAATGCTGGGAATCAGGAAAGAGATGGTTACAAAGCTAACTTCAAATGTGTCTAGGATGCTGTTCAAATGGACAGTGAGGATACAGAGCTGGAAATTTGGAGTCTGAATATATGGATAAGAGGACATCATAGTGTGTAAAAAGCACTTAAAAGAACACTGCAAACAGGCTAAAAAATCCATGGTAATGTACTGATCTCAGGGTCCTATGAGGTCCTAGAGGTGTCACTATGAAATAATGAAGTGCTGTCTCACTTTCGCTGACTTGAGAACACACATGCAAATTACTCCAAGCTGTATTAAGAAGCACATATGGACCTGAGACTACAGCAGTGCTTAACACAAGCCAGGCTAACAGCCAAATGTGGGCTCAAGAGTTGCAGGGGGTTGGGGGAAGACTCCGGGGCACATTATGTTAGGAGACCTTCTTGTAAAAAGATGAGCAAAATTGGGAAGCACAAGAAAACTGTCAGCATTTGCTGAGTTCTCAGATCTGAGCCTGCTAAATTAGTGTTTTAAGTAAAATAACAAGATTTTATAATATCTTTCCAACTAGTCATTTGACAGCTTTCCACAGATGGTCTGAAGTATGTATGAAAATATAATACAAGTGGAAAATTCCTTGTCTAACTTTACAGCATCCTTATGTGCTAGAAGGGTGGAAGCAGAAGAAACCTAGCAAGAGAGTGATGTTCCCATTAGGAAAACAGTGTGGAAATGCAAGGAAGTTGCAAGGAAAAGCAAGGGGATCAGTGAAGGCGGTGTTAGCAGCACTCAGTTTATCCAGGAGAGGGTAGAGGTTGGCTGAGCTGCAAGATGGAGAAACACCTACCAGGAGTGGGGACCAACACAGATGGAGGTGATATCTGAAGCCCTCTAGGCAAATGAGATGGTCTCCAGAAGATGCTCTGGCAGACACCCGTGTCCTTTACATGGGAGGAAGGAGAGGGCAGGGGTGCTGGAGACTCAGGTGGAGAGGGCAGGGCACAGATGGAAGCAAGGAAGGATGAATAGTGTGCCTGGGGGTGGGGATGGATGGAGGATGCTGGGGTCCTGGTCCAAGGGGCTGTGTGGAAAAGGAGAAGGTGGCAGAGAGAAAAAGGGATTCCAAGAGACGGGAGGAAATATGACTTCAAAGGGAATTTGCAGTCAATGGCATTAAAAGCAGTAAGACAGCCAGGAGGATGGGGATGGAAGAGTAAGAAAGAGGCTGTGAAACACGAAGGTGCAAGCATTGGAATAAAGGTATAGACCAGGGCTGTTGTGCTGAGGGTGGAGTTGGCTGTGATGCTGGCTGGAATTTCCCTTTCAGAGGACAAGGAATAAGAAAGGTGGGTCAGCGTGGGATTTGGGGACAGTGAGAGATTATAACATGCTTACCTTGGAGGGCTTGATGAAGGAGCCTGGAGGAAAGTGAGGATTTGGAGAGGTAAAGGATGGAGTAAGGCTAGAGGTACAAGCTATTAGGAGGTGGAAGGAGATGCAGTTTCTGGGGTATTGGATAGACAAGAGCAGAGAATGAGAAATGCTGTTGATTGTACAAGAGCCAGGGAGAGAGCAGGAGAGGAGCACGCCTGGCTCAGACCCGGGAGAAGCTGGTAGTGCCCTGCACAGGGGTAGAAGATAGAGAAGGACTGTGTGAAGGAGTAGCCTGAGGTGGTGGGCAGGGGACCTTAAGGGGAAGGAAACTGTAGGAGAAGGACTGGGAGAGAGGGTGGAGCAAGAAGCACTAGAGAAGAACACAGATGTGAGTAGTAGGGAGGCAAAGAGGAAGGAAGGGGCACAGCAGTGCAACATGGCTTCGTGTGCAAGAGAAAAGGGGATGGGAGTCAGCAGAGCTAGCATGAAGGTGGAAAGGATGGAGAGATGGAAATGTTCCAAGGTGGGAGGGAGGGGGAGAGACAAATGAATAGGAAAATTATAACTAATGCAATAATTAGCTGCTGCAGCAGTAATCGGATTGTCACCCAAAAAAAGAGGATGAGGCAGGGAGTTAGTGAGCGAGGGGGAGGCACGATCAGGCCAGCAGAGCAGGCAGGCAGAGGAGCAGAGCTGGGCTGAGCCTGCCTGGGCGCAGAGGCAGCACGGCAGGAGCAGCAGGCAGCAGATGCTGGGGCTGCAGTTCCTATGGCAACATATGCAGGCAACAAGTGTGCAAAACGTGGCAGCATTAGCAGGGGACAGCTCGGCACGTTTCCATGTCACGCTCCTCAGGGTGGGAGCAGAGCTGTGCACCATCGCTGGGTACCAGGGCTCAGGGTGCTGCCACTGCGGAAACCAGCGCAAGCTATGTTTTGAGGCCAGACCCCCTCACTGCTGAGAAATGGATTTCTTGTGCTCTTTCTCCTCAATCCTAGGCATCCTGAAGCCCAGCAGAACAAGAACTGCTGAGCATCTCGTCAGCAGCGAGGTGTGTGCATGCTGCACGGTGAGGAGGCAGCGTGGCCTCTGGAGTGTGGGCTACGGGAGAGCGAGCATCTCTCCCTCCAGTCCCTCATGGCCATGCACCACAGGGCTGGGAGCTTAAATCTCCAGTGCCCTGGCTCAGCCTGGCCTGCTGCAGCTGGCACTTAACCTCCAGACACCGACAGTGTGTAGGTGCCTTCCAATGGGGCTGTCAGAGCTCAGGACCAGTCTGCTTACAGCAGGCAGAAATAGCACGTGTTTTCCACAGGCTGGGGCCTTACTCTTCAGTCCTCAGTAATTTTCAGCAGAATTTTCCCTTCCTCTCCCATTGTATCACCTGTAATTAACCAGCGCCTTGGGTTTGCAGCTACTCTGCAGCGTTATGCTAATGTCCTACGCTGACCAGCTGGAGACAGAGCACAAAGGCCAATTTTTCTGTCCAAAGAAGCAGTGTTTCCTAACACACTGACTCCCCAACAGAAAGGGCATCCCTGCGGAGAGCTGAGCAAGGACGCTGCTCCCTTTGCCTTCAAGAGGTGCCCTGGCAGGGGAGACAGCTGGCAGGAGACCAACCCAGCCAGGCCATGCTGTCCGGGCTGCTCCCCACCACCCCAGGAGCAGCCTTTGCTCCTGCGGGAATTGCATCTGCCCTCCAAAGCAAATGCTTGGGGTTCCCTCTGGGTTACAGCTGTATTTCGAAGTGCAGCTTCATCCAACAGCAGAGGGAGCTCTGGGAGAGGAAGAAGAGCAGATGAAGCCTGGCAGGAGCAGCCCTGGGGCAGGAGGGAGGCAGGCAGGGGTTTGGCGGAGATAACTGCGGGCAGCTCTGCTGCACCAGGTAGGGAGCTTTCAAACAGCATAAAAGGATGAGGGGAAAAGGGGCCTGAGAGAGGGAGAAGTGGTTGTAAAGCAACCACCATGGAAACGAAATGCCAGAAGAACTTTAGGTATAAAAAGATGTGAAAGAAGCAAGCAAAAGAAGTGTCTGCGTGCTCTTTCTCTTGTAAGATTTAAGATTTAGGCTAACTTCAGAGTGTCTGGTTCTAAATAGCTCTAAGGGGGAGGAGGGTATCTTAGTTACTCGGGAAATGTTTTCTGTGATTTTAAATGTTAAAAAGGTCTGGCTACATATTTTTTTTTTCTGAGAAGGCTCCACGTTGCACACTGTTCTGAAGTCAAGTTCATTTTGGAAAGTTTCAGTGACATTTTGAGAAACTAGTGCCATGAATTCCCACCAGGATCAAAGCAAAGCAGTGAATATGCCTTTGTGGCTGCGTTAATGCATCCACTGGAAGACAATGGTCATTTCTGCCACACGTGGGATGACAGCAATACCAATCAGCCACATCACAGTGCCTACAAAGCCAGAGCATGGATATGACTCTCAAGCCACAGAGATCTCAGCAGGAAAATAAATATCCTGGTCTCTCTGTCCCTCGTTCCCTGTGGTCCTGGGTGCAGCACAAGAGCAGGCATGATTCATTCTACAGTCTCTGAGCAACCCAAGGGAAAAACCACCTGCTAATTTCAGTTTCTGATGTCAGAACGTATAATTAAACCGACAAAGCAAAACGTTATTTTGGGTTAAGATGTGATCAGACCTTCCTTCTCCTGCTACCTGTGTGGTGATAAAATAAGTTGGAGGTGTTCAGGGCTGGGGAGGTATATGTTTAGTTGTTTTGTGGTGGCTACACAGTGTTGGCAGTGAATTGATGCATAAAAATATCACCAGTGCTTTCTCCAATTAATTTACGTTCAAGGTAAACCCAGAGAAGACGGGATGATTTGGAGATTACAGTAACCTTCTTCCCTGCCACTGCACACGTGTGCAATGCTCCTCCCTTGTATCTGTCTTTGGAGCAGGAGATGAAGCAGGTTTTAAATGAGCGTGCTCACTGCCACAGTGGCTGTGGATAGGAATGACAGGAATACTTGGGTCTTTAAGGTGTGTCACATTAAAGTAGGGTGGACAGTGTGATGCTAAACTGACAGTGGATATCTAATTGTAGAAGCTTTAGGGACTGGAATACTTTTGTTTATTGTTGTTGTATTTGAAAAAAGTATGGGAAGAGGATTTCAGAGGTGGAGTTATATCATGTTCTTGTTATGTTTTCCCTTGGGTAGAGTCTCTAGAATGGAGCGACTGATTTTGTTTGCTCTATTATATGTACATGTAACTAGCAGAAGGTGATGCAGTTAAAGTGAAAAAATTAATCCAGCCATTTCAAGCAAAATCAACTTCTCTTAGTGCTGTGTTGGCAAGCCTGGGTTCTGCAGGCTCCCAGGCTCAAACACATCAGCCCTGTTGCAGTTGTTGAGGTGGGAAAAGAGCTCCAAGTCCCACTAGGTCCCTGATTAAGGATCCCCATTTTTAAATAAGCTTTCTCTATGCTCCTTCTACAGAATGATTGGTGGTTTCTTCGCTCCCTAGGAAAATAGGAAGACGGAGAGAAGATGCAGCACATAAGAAATAAATAATATATTATTCCCTTACCCCTTCTTTTCTGCTGTTTTTGCCTGGTCTTCCTCAACCTCTTTTTTTAATGGTCCAGCTGGGTGAGTCCTTAATCTTCAGCCATTTGAATAACTGGAGATCAGTCATTTGCAGGCTCTGAGCATTTTGGTCCCGCATATGTTCTTTCTTTTTCCTCCTGCTGCTCAGAAAGCTCTGCCCAGCTGTGCACCTCATTATGCCCTTGTGGCTAGGCTATTTTAAGAAAACTTAAAGCTCTAACTATTGTAACTGTGGGATTGGGGAAGTAAAGGTTAAGTGCTAGCACGGGTATATCTAAGCACTCTGAAGATAACTGGCTTGCCATTTCTCTAAAGACCACCATTTTCCTAGATCCAGGTAGGGCACTTAGGTTTTGTGTCACACCATTTGCACACAGAGCCACAGCCATTTCACTAAGAAAGCCAATCGAGATCTGAAGAGGGAAGAAGGGTTTTCAGTCATGATTTGAAGAAAGAAATAACAGACTGAAATGTCCTGGGGGAGGCAGGGAAATCATTCCAGCGGGCTGGTCTGGACAAGCTGTGACAGCTGAAAGCTTCTTTCGGTTTTACCCTGCTAATTCTGGTTATGGCAGGTTTTTAATTTTTTAATTTTTATTTCGTATTCAGCCTCCATGCTTAGTATTTAGAATGGAAACTATTTGTGGAAATGAGAGTGAGAAGAAGAGGTACAGGTTGTTGTAAAGTACAAAATTAAGAAAATAGGAAGAGCTAAGTAGATGAAATAGACTAATTCAGTCATGGACTAACGCCCCCCTCCCAGCCCTCTGGCTCTAAAGATCTGAAGGTACTCAACACTTTGGCGATGGTACCTGGTGTGCTGCTGAGTTGGGATCTGAGTTTCAAGGTGCCATGTTACCAGGCACTGCATTTGACAGACATAGTTTCTACCTCGGGTTGACCAAGCAACGCACAATCTTGTTGCTGCTTTTGCCAGATTAAAGCCCTGCTCAAGCCAGCAGCTGGGGTGAAGGGCAGGGGATGGTGTTTGTGAGCAGCACAGCTTCCTGCCTTCTCACCAAACCTGCCGTCCATCTCAGGTGATGTCGTGTGCTTTGCTTTACTGATAAGTACAGATTGAAACAGATTGGCTATCTGTTGGTATATGCAGTGGATGTAAAGTGAAACCCCATGAAAACCAGATCTTCTGTGTAACCAGGAGCAGCCACAGAAGTTGTTATGTTGCTGCTGCTGTCACTTGAAAAACTGCTTAGGTGTAGTGTGGCACCATGCGTGCTGCTCACCGTGCACACCATCATGGCTGCTCCTCTTGTTGCTTCAAAATACCAAGGTATTTGCTAAGAATAAGGCCTCGTTCCCTCAAATCTCCGTTCCATTTTTAGATGGCTATATTGCACACTGAGTGACTGACCTTGTGTTATTGCAAACAAAATAGAACTGGTGAGCATGTTGTGGAGTTATGGATGTAATTAGAAGGGGGAAGAAACCAGCTTTTCTCTAAAACAGGCATTCTGACATTGGAAGATAGAAAGAGTCCTCCATTTTTCAGCACAAAGGCAAGGTAAGGAGAGAGTGACTTTTTCCAACCAGGAAGTTCAGAAGCTGGGAAAAAGTTGTGGCTCTGGAGCAGAATAGGCTGGCTTTCAGGGCCTCCAAAGGTCACCGTGCTTTAACATAGAGACTGCTCTGCCAGGTATTTGAAGACAAGCATAACAGTCAAGTGTCTTCAGACAAAGTGGTAACACGGGTCTGGATAATTATTTAAGATGGAGGTACAAAGTAGGAAAGGAAGTTGGTTGGCAGGAATTAAAAACAAAATAAATTGATGGAATTATAAATGAACCTAGCATGGTAGGGACAAAGTTTTGCAATGTTTTTTATAGTGGAAAAACATGCTGCTTTAGTTTTCTTAGATATCTTTTGGATTGTCAGTAGAACTGTAGGTAAAGGAGAATTGTCTGACATAATTTAGTTAGACTTTCCAAAAGCTTTGGCATTGTGTCCTGGTCATGGGACACACTGAGCTGCAGCAGTGCAGAAGCGCAGCCCTTGGCTGACAGGTTTCTCTCTCCCCTCTGGAGGAGTGGAGCCCCTGAGCCCCTCGCCCCTGGGCTGGCTCTGCAGGCACCAGCCTCCCCGCAGCCAGCTGTGGGCACAAGCAAAGCAGGCCCTTGCTGACACCATCTGACTGCAGGGCAATAAAACAGCTGCCAACATGTTGCCTAATTTTGCCTGGAAAGCCAGCCTTGCCGCCGCTGCGGGAGGGCGCGGGGTGCAGAGGTGGCACTAACAATGGCTGGGTGGGTGGCAAGTGGCAGATCGGGGCTGATAAGCATGACTGTGTCTTCAACCACATCTTCCTGCCCACATGTCTTGGATGAGCACCATGGGCTGAACTGTTCAGCACTTAGAAACCCTTTTTTCCTGGGAATGGGTGGCCAGTATCCAAGTGAAGTGACTCATATGCATCCTCCTCCTTATTTAAACTGGAGTCTTCCCCTTCAAGCTTTGCCCGCTCCATGAAGACAAATTGCTGTGTTTCTGGAGAGGGGAAAGCCAGTTCCCTGCCCGTATCTCTCTCCTATGTTGCCATCTGCACTTCCTCCCAAGTAACTACCTCGTCTACCTCTTCATGTTTCCCTTCATCTTAAATTTGCTTGGGAGAAGAATTTGTCAGCCTACTCAAAGCCAGGACTGAAAAATTTCCCAGTATGGATTTTCCTTACTGTTTTCTGAGGAACCGTTGACCCTCACTATTTTTGGCACCATCTCTTCCTTATGTTCACCTTCTGTTAGTGTCCCTCCTGCACCTGGCTCCCTTGGACTAAGCTAGGACACCCTCTGGATAATGTCAAGCAGGCATATCTGAGATGCACAGGATGGCCAAAGGAAAGGACTGGGAAACATCTCAGAATAAATTGTCAGCTCTTCCACCTGGCTAAAACTGTAACTCCATTGGAGGGCCAATATTTTCTAAAAATGTTTAATGATATAAGAATGGGGATAATGCCAAAGTGGAAAAATCTGAAATCTTTTGGCTAGTCAAGGTTAGGAATTTGAAAAATTTAAACTAAAATGCAGTCATAAAACCAAACAGGATGAATTTATCTTGTGAGGTGTATGATATGGCTGCATCACTATTGCTTGTTAACGTAATCACTAATTCAGCCCTCTGAGCCACAGATTAAAGTAACGATATTAGTTTATTTTAATTGCAAAGGGCCAACGTCAAAACTGTGCATGTGGAAAGAAGCCATTTTTCCTCCACTGTCTCTGTTTTTCTGGCATCTCTTTTATCACATGGAGTAAATTGGAGCTGGCTGACTTGTACTTCTCCTGAAACAGCCCTATAAACTATAACGAGATAACAGAACAGCTGGGACATATAGTTGCCCCAAACTGAGCTCTTTCAGGTTTTTAACTCCCCTGTTCTTTCTTCTGTCCCACCTTAGCATGTCCCAGGTGCCCAGAGACAGAAACAGTGATCTTGAAAGAGCTGCCCAAAAGTACTGAGACTTGAGAGAAGACCAAACCTGAGACAGGGGGAGAGGTCTCTGCTAGAGAAGCTTGAAAGGAAGGAACATAAAGAGTTTTATATTAAAGAAAATTTGAGTTACCTTTAAACACATATCACAACAAGGGAAAAAAAAAAACAAAACAACAAACCAAGCAGCCCAGCACACATTCTGTAGGAGGTAAGTCTTTCACACGTGCGTTTGCCCCATCAGAAAGGGACTCTAACTGGATCTGGATCTCCCCAGTTCCAGGTGTCTTCTGCCCCAGGTCCCCAGAGCTATTAGTTTGTTTTGCTGGTGTGCCTCAGCTTGGCAAGGTGTCTTGATTGCCAAGCGAATGTGGATTCAGCTAGCTCTGACCAGCTCTGGCATTTGAAAAAAAATCCTTTTTCTTCCGCTTGAATTTCTCTGCCAGCTGCCTGCGAGTCAGGATTTCCCAGCCAGCAGCTCTTGTTATTATCTGTTTTCTCTTGCCTTGATGTTTACCAGATTGGACTGCTTTTATCTCTATTAACCCTACATTGCTGTGGAGCCCCAGTATTACGCACCCTATGTGGCTTAGGCATTGGGTCAGAGCAAAAATAAATAAATAGAAAATAAATTCACCTTATTGAGGAAACAGTGAAATCTAAAATGCTGGCCAAAAATAACACAAGTGTTGATGATCTCAGGGAAGAAAATAACTAAAAGGCCAAACGAAGGTATTAAAAATCAAAGCTTAAAATAAATGACAGCTCATTAGACTAAATCTGAACTCTGCTAAAATTCTCCACCAGATGAAAAAGGTGCTATGAAAATAGTGTTGAACAGCTGACGGCAGGACAAGCTGGCCTGATTTTCTCTGGTCTCAGAAGCTTGAATTGCTGCTAAGCAGTGTTTTCATTTGTAACCTTAGATACATTTTGCAGGCATTTAGACCAGAAGGTCTGATTAAAAATGCATCTAAAAATATAAAGAGGAGATTCTCAATCTTTAAAGGGCCCTAAAGCTGTTCTGAACAAGCACCTAAGTATCATTTCCCATCTCCTCCAGTTCCTAGAAATCATGGGGATAAAGTAAAATTTGAAAGAAGACGAGCCAGTGTGGTTTTTTTTAAATATCTTTCTTGATCAAGTTCAATATAGTTTCAAAAGTAACAGGTTACACCTAGTTCTAGACCACAGGTCTGGTCACTGGTCAATGTTCAACAAAGGGTTCAGGGTATTGATGCCCTTTCAGTTTAAGGAGGGAAAAAAAAAGTTTCTAACAGATTTTTGGGGCGAGGGTCATGTTCAGCTCTGCTCCTTCAGTGCGCCGTGAGCTGCTGGGGGGCGGCTCAGCCCCTGCCATCCAAACGGCCGCCCCCACGCAAGCTGAAAAACCTGCCTTTGACTTTCTGGTTCCCCCAAGGGCTCAAGATAGATGCAAGAACACTGTATTTATTTATTTAGGTTTTTTTCCCCCCCCAGACAGTACGTTAACAACCAAAGCACGTCATTTGAGCTTGGCGCTATTCTATTTACCTCACGTACCGCACTTCGTTTACCTGCGCGA
>KZ505681.1:797676-871560 GCA_002844005.1 Limosa lapponica baueri | reverse complement strand
CCTGGGCAGAGCCGCTGGTGGGACCCCGAGGAGCGGCTGTGACCCGCCCGGGGGTGCGCATCCCCGCAGGAGGTGGCCGCCTGTGCCGGGGGGCGAGCGGCGGCGGGGCCAGCCCCGGCTGCGGGTCCGGGAGTAGACGTGCTACTGGGAAATGCGGCTGGGAAAAAGCGAGCCCCCTTCCGAGAATGGTGGTATTGAATCCATGTGGGGACCGCCAGCTGCGTGTCTTTTGTATGGGGTCAACTGTTCTTGGTGTTGCACCACACGCAGATTAAAAGGGCCTAAACCAGCCAACAGAACACATCTTCAGGACAAAAACAACCCTTGTCAGAGAATCATCTGTGTTTTTTCGAGGCACGTCTCCTCCCTTCCCCCAGCTCCCCAGTACGTGGCAATACCGACTCCTGCTCCTTGAAGCCTGGCACAGCAGCTTCTCTGTCTTGCAACCTCCATTTCCCCCCCCCGTCCCCGTTACGAGAGCTGCCACTGCTCTTCAACAAACACAAATTCAGGCACCGAAAGCTTGTGACTTGCCCAGCATCCTTTAGGGAAGCTGGTCTGTGGTTAGTGGGGGGATGCGGGCTGTGCATTTGCAGTGTGCCAGCAGCCCCTGGCAGTTTCTCGCCTGGACTCTCCCAGTGTGTAAGAGCCATGAGGTAGGTTACTCAGACTTGAAAATGGAGGACGGTAGTGGTAACCAGCCTGTTGTTTGGTGGAGTAAGTCTCAGCAATATTTCCTGTAATGGTGGTGCTGAAAGTGATGTTTTGCTTGGCTTAGCTGCTGGTGCAGAGAAGGAAACATCTTCATTACTAGCTTTGGGGTACCTGCTACTCATAAGCATTGTCAGTTACATCAGTTACAGCTTTTTTTTTATTTTTTAAGTGTAGAGAAGTATTTTGTTCTTTTCAGCATTATATCTGTCAGTTGTGCTAGGAAAGGATCATCTTTGCTGCCTCTAAAACTGAAGGTGGCTGTGCCCCTTGTTTGGGAGAGAGGGCTTTAGGATGTGAGAAATTTGCAGGAACAGCACTAAGGTTTTGATCTCACAGCTCTGAGCTATCAAAAAAGCACTCTTGTCCCAGATGGGGTAGCTAAGTACCTTTCTTTGTGTCTCTCCCCCCCCCTTTTTTTTTTTCCCCTCCTTTCTTCCTGGTGGCAGAGGAAATCTCTTTTCTTCAAACTTAGGGTAAAGATTGGTAGTATGGAAGGTTAGTGTTTGCTCTTGATAGCCATCTTAAATTAATTCACCAAGTCTTGCTCAAAGGCCAGGATCCTATTCATTCTTTGTGACTTAAAAATCCCCTATAAACCTTTTATTGTTAGTTGAAACTGATTTATGAGGTCCTGACCTAGGAATATGCTACTGTGGCTGTATTTTCTGTGCTGTACACCATTTTCTCCTACGTTTCTGAGCAAGCATTGCCTTTATAGTAAATTCATTTGGTGCTTTGCCTGTATCTTGCTTAGTGTGAAAAACACTTGTCTGTTATGTCTGCTATATCTGTTTTTCTTGCACATAATAAGCAAGGAATATTTAAATAGATATTGTTATTTGCAGTCGCGATTACTTCGATAAAGATACAAAGTTTACAAAGGCTACCTGAGGTAACGTGGGGAAGGGAGCAGCATTAAGCAGTAATTTATTTTGTAAGATCCAGATATGCACAATAGATAACCCTACCAGTCCAGACATCCCCGGGGGGATGGTAATCTGTCCAGCGTGTTCAGACCTGGAGGAGGAATTCTAAAGCAGCAGCACCGGCAACAGAGAAAGTCTGCATGCTGCCGTCATGGGAAGGTAATTATTAATAGGAACAAGCCTGCATAATAACAATGCAAAGAGAGTGAAAGCATTTAGGTGCTTGCTGTGGAAAGAATAACTAGTGTACATTGCACTAGCCCATAGCTGCACACGTGAAATAGAGTTCTTGCATTCCAGTTCTTTCTTAGCCCTGTGTTCTGGCGCCTCAGACCAGCCTCTTTCTCTTCTGTAGCAGTAGGTAGGTGGTGGTATGGAGATATCTCAACTATACATCCTGTGTACGGACAGCTTTCTTGACTGCGTGCCTGGAAAGGGAGAAAAAAGCTAATGCTGTTGGTGATATGCTTGCAATAGGTCCTGCTAGTGGCAGGAGGATAAGAAAATAAAGGCTGGCAGAGAGAAGGGTACATACATCCCTGTGGTTGAAAGCACTTGTGACCATGTGTGTTGTGGTTTGGTGCAGTTTCATAAGTGACTGTAGTGAAACTTCCCACCTTGAAGTTAGTTCTTTTAATTTCTCTGGGTCTTCCCATCCTTTCTGTGCATTGAGGTCCTGTTCAAAGTCTGTTGAAGCCAGTGGGATTAAGTGGATTTTGAATCAGGTCCTGTACCACTGGCTGAGTTTCTTTTCCTCCTTGTGTTTTCTGATGGCACCGGCTGCTGTGTCAGTTCCTCCTTTTGCTGCGTACCAGTGGGCTGGCTTGGGATGTCTTGCAGGCGGGTGCTGACTCAGTACCTCAGCCCATGGTCTCTCTTTACTTTCTCCTGCACCTCCAAGAGCCAGAGGGGAGTTCTGATACACAGGCACCGTGATTGCTGAGGATCAGTTTGTGTCCTGAGCCTTAAACCATTTAATCAGTGTGGGGCTGGTGATGGATGCTTTACTGAGAAATAGTTTGAGTCACAAATGATGTCATGGGGGAACCCAATAAACTAGTTTCTCTACTGGATGCAAACAAAAGGGCATTTCAGAGTTACTGTTTTACCAAATAATGAATTCTGAACTGATTTTAGTTCATTTTTGGAAAAGCAATCTGTATCTACCAATTCATTCATTAAATTGCTGTAGATCCTTAAATATGAGTAAAACACAGTTAGCAGTATTTACATTACACTCAAATGTTACTATATAAAGTGGAAAGAACAGAACATGTTATTTCAGTCTCTGCTGTTTGAATTTCTCCATTTCTTGCTATTATTGAAACTAGACTACACAGTTCTCCTTTTCTTTTGAGTTTTTTTATTCCTTTCTTTCTGTTTTATTTATTTGTTGTCTCTTGGTGGCGGGAAGATTATATCCTACCAAGAAAGAAAAAGCTATTGATGTACTAAGAAAAAAGGGAACAATTTTCCTTAGAAACCTTACATTTAAATAAAGCCTTGTCTGTGCTCTTGCATAACTGACATTTTAAACATTTTTTTTTCTATAACAAGCAGTGAAAAGACTGTGGACTTCACCATGCAAAGACTTGTGCACATGACTAATTTTCCACACATGTATAGTCTCATGAGCATGCACACATGCGAAAGGTGCTCTGGGGTCACAGTAGAGGTGCTTGGTCTTGAAAGTGTTTATTCTTGGCTGTAATGTTGAGGTGCTGTGGGCCTACACTTATAAGTGTTTTCCAGACAAGGGCTGAAATGTGGAGAAGGATGTTTGTGAAATGCAGTTGTCTAGCTGCTACCAGCATTGTATTTGTAAAAGTGACTGTAACTGGTGTTTCAAAGCTATTCTGTTCCTCTTACCTTGAGAACACTTTGAGCTACGTTTTATCAGTTTGACTTGCTTGTGTTGGGGATGGGTTTGGCTCAAGATCTTTTGATGTAAGCAAATTGAGTGCAATTTTCTTTTAACCATATAACAAAGAATAGGTACTGATTGCTTGCCAAACAATTTTTCCCCTCAGAGATTCCAAACAAATTTAGGAAAGAACAAAGCCTGTATTTCTAGTGTTTAACTTCTTGAGAATCATCTTGGGTTTTGGCATGTTAAAAAGGAAAGTGCGTCACAAGTCAAGTTGGCACTTTCTAATACCATCAGTAATACTAATTTCCACATCATTAATTTTAACTGACACTGCTTCCATCTTTCTCTCACCACAAGTTTCTTTAATTAAAGGAATCAAAGCTCTTTTCACTTATTTCTGTATTCTCTTCAGCTGTATTCTCTTCAGGTGTATTCTTCCAGTCTTGCAAGACCAGGTTCCTGTCCCCCTCCAGGAGATGGATAGGAAGAGAAACTCAAAGACCTTCATGTAGCAGCTGCCAGAGTGCTCAGGGAGATAACCCTGGAAGAAGGAAGCTTGTTTTCTTGAAATCAAGCTAGCGAAATACCACTTTTGCCCAAGACTTAGAGGCAAGCAGTAGTAGGAGAAGAGTATAGGTGCACTAAGTACCTGTTTGTTGGTACTGTTTTATAAGATATGCCTTACCTTTTCTTCTTCCTCTTCAAGTATATGTCAGGATATGAAAACACGTTATTCATGTCATCTCAAAACTGTTGCTACCCATAATTTTCCTTCTTTCCACTTGAGCTCTTTCCTCAGAAGTGATTTGTTCTGAGACTGAAGTAGTTGTGATATTCAAGACTTCAGAAACAATCATGGTATAAAATACAGACACCCTTAGGGGAGGAGGGAAGTTATTTATTGCTCAGATTTTTTCTTTTCAGAGACTCTTTTCTTGGTGAAGGTAACTCTGATGAAGAAGCAGAAAAAATAACCAGGCTGAAAGCATGTGGCAGCCAGCAGTGGATGAGGACAGCAATCACCTTTATTCACCATTGTCCTGCATTTTGTACTGTATGATCAATAGAAAAAAAATGGTCCGGTTCTTGTAACGTGCCTTGCTCCTTGTTACTGTTAAAGAAAGAACCCTTTCTATATATGGCCTTTTTGTTAAAAGGCATTTTGGGTATTCTGTCTTATGAAGGTCTCCTTTGAAGACCAGGAAAATGCAGTGGAAGACTTCTCAGACCCAAGGGGTGGGCATAACAGATAATTAAATGCTGATGTTAGCTTTTCCTATCTCTTCAAACTGCTGTGCATTTAAATTTGAAAAAAAAAAAGTGCACAGTTCCCAAGCTGGAGTCTTAAAATCCCTCTCTATGCACTTGCTGAGGATTTATCTGTCTTGAGTCACGCCTCCTGATGATTTCCCCTGTATGTCAAGGCCATGGGTGGGTCTGCTTAAACACAGGTGTCTGTTGCTGGTTTAGATGTCTTATCTGTGACAGTCACATGGAGCCGGTAAATACAATGAGACCTACAGCAAACAGTGTCCTGGAGCATCTGCTGGAGATTAGTGATGCTCTAGATGGACCCTTCCCTAGATTCATTACGTGAAGATACACACAGAAAGGAAAAACCCAAACATGAAGGCTCTTTATAGCCCTTGCAGTGAAGCAGGCTCCTACCTGCCCCTGTGCAACCTAATGGCTACAAGACCACAGCCAAGATGCAGGTCTTTGTTTTTTCTCCCTTGGACTTCATTCTTTACAAGTCAGCACTGAGATAAGTTTCTCTATAAAAGGTGTTCCTGATTGCCCTTGGGTTCTGCAGAAGCCAAGGCTGCTGTACCTCTGGTGTTTTCAAGTCTGGCCAATGCCGCAGATAACAACATGCCCGATGAAAGCAGTGTTGTTTCTTTGGGTGGACTTTGAAGAACTTGCTGCAATGATTTTCCAACTTGGGATCATAGCTAAGGACAAAACAAGTGCATAGGATATGTATATGAATATGACATCTGAATATCTGTCTGTCCTTCAGCCATTGCAGGATAGGAAGGAAAAAAAACTTACGCACTTTCAGCTGGTGTGAGAACTTGTATAAAGAACACCCATGCCTGGAATATCTGTGGTGCAGGCTTGCTGAAGCTGTGTGTGCTAGAGGTGGAGGCAGTTCTATAATCTTACAGTACCTTAAAGTGAAAAGAAAAGCTGGTAACCCCAGGGCGATCTTTCATATACCCTGATGTGTGCACATACAAAGTTGATTTTGTCATATTTTGTCAACAAAAAGTATAGTTTGTCTATCTCAAATACACTGATTAAAGAACCAAGCTTATACAACACTGATTAGCTAATCATTGAAAATAACCTTTCAGTTCAAAAGCTTCCTCTGTGGATATTAATATTTTATACAGAAGTATTATGTAATAGACATTTTGTCACCTTTGCAGTCCTGCACAGAGGAACACGTTGTTAAGCTGATGTCATTTGGGTTGTTCAGTATAAATTTGTCCACTAAACCAATGCAAATGTCAATGAATGACTAAAAAAGAGTTTATCTTGCATATTTGTACATAGTCCTTCATGTACAAATTGTGGAAAGGAAGGATAGGAATTATTTTGTTCTGTCTCAGCATTAAAACTTGAGTGAGAAATATGAAAGGTAGTGCTCTAGCTTGCTTTGTTTTCAAGCACCACTATGGTTACAAACACTTTCCACATGCATTAGCAATTGCCTTCATCAGAGATGCATGGAGGAACCAGACTTCACGCTTAATCTGACTGGTGTTTAAAAATACAAACTGAGAAGTCTACATACAGGGTTCCTCTCAATGGCTGCCATCCAGAAATTTCATGTACTTGCTTTCTGTCTAATTACATTAAGAAATAAAGCCTAAACTACCTAGCTTAGAAGAGGAACTGACAAAAGGGAAATGAAACTTTTCATGCATTTGAGTGTGGTTTTTTTTTAAAGTAACATTTGCTGTTTTATAACCCATACTAAATTTCTTCACTGTTTTACCTCGTTGGCATTGTTAGCAGATAGAAAGGGAAGACTGGCTTGATAATTTTGCTCCTCTCCTTTCCTATCTCTCTGGCCAGAAATCTGTTGGCTCTTGAAACAACGAGGAATGCAGATACACAAATGCGCGTTGGTGCTGCGGAAGTTGTGACTTTGGTCAGTGCTAGTGTCCAGATGGAAAGCGTGTAGAGAAGTGGCGAACAGGAGACTAATGGGAGAAGAGTCGTTCTCGGAAAAAGAGCGGACTGAGAATGAGACAGAATTGTACTAATAATAAATCAGGAAAAAGAAAAATGCAGTGGTTTGGACAAGACTCTATTTCCAGTGGTTAAAATTTGTGGTTACGCTTTGTTTATTTTTAGTGTAATTTGATTTAGGTTGTACCTAGACTGAACTGCTAGGGCCAGAGTTACAGGAGAACAAAAATAGTGAAGCATGTAATAAAGCCAGAAAATAAAACATGAGAGGCATGCAAAAATACAAAAGAAAATAGTAACAGTGTGGCAAAGGAAAGGAGATAACAAAATTATTGAGGTAAGTGTGAGTAAATATAAAAGAAAATCTTAAAGCATGAAGTTGTATGTACTGTTCTGTGTGTGGAAGGTGTACAAATTCTGTTTGTTTGACTGAGGGAGTCTCATCTCCAGAAACAGGACTTTCTTGCTCCCAGCTGAATTGCCAAGTTCTCCCAGTTTGCAATCAGCTTGAAAACATGCTGCAAAGTAATACAGACCCCTGTGTGGACATAGGTATTCATTGCAGCAAACTTAACAGGCAGCTATAAACTTACAGGGTGAATTGGTATAAGCCTGGTTTTGACTGAGTAGTTTTGCACCTGCCTAATTTGTGTTGTAAAATTGCAGTGTGCCCGTGTGCAGAGTGGCACAGAGCAGCCAGTTCACAACCAGTATGCAACTGGTTGGTGCGAGAAGCACAGAGCGCTGCTCTTCTGCTGCTTTTTTTGTGAATGAAGGGAGGATGGTGGCCCTCCATGCTCTGATAGCTGCTGCTTTTTGTCACCCTAGCCACGTTAAGGCTTCTTCAGTGTCTAGTTATTTACCTGCTTTCTGCCTGAACTTGTAGGATCTTAGATCTGGCTTGCTATCTGCTGAAGAACGTAATACCAGAGCTACCAGCAGCAGCCCCCTCTCTTATTGCCTGTGGATCAAACAATGCGTTATCTATAGAACTGGGAAAATTTGCCTGCTTGCCCAGCAAGGTTTGATTTGTTGATGTCTTGGTTATATTCTTGCCTTCTGTGACAGAAGAAAGGAAGCAGGGAGAAGTTTGTGCACAGCCCCTTGCTCGTGGAGAGGGGAAGAGGAGGCGGCTGTGGAGAGAAGGAAAGAATTACAGGGAGCTCCTGTAAAGGGGGTGTTTGGTGGCATGTGAAAAGCTGCAGCAAGGCCCTAGTATGGACAATGAACTCAGTAGGGAGTGGCAGTGGGATCCTGTAGGCTCCCATGGAGTGGGAGCAATGCCTAATGTGCTTTCCAAAGGGAGTGTGGTCTCAAAACCTGCTAGAGCAAATTTGAGCTCAGACTGCTGTTGAAAGGGGGGGTCCTGGGTGCCCACCCTCCTCTGCTTTGGCTGGGCAGGACGCTTCGCCCAGGCACACACCATGGAAGGGTGGGAGTGTGTCTGGGGACGACCACTCTTAAACAGCAGGGTGGTCACAAACCAGTTTAAGCTGATTGCGAAACCTCACTCAGAGATAGCAACAAAATCTTGGTATTTATCTGGTTAGGTTACGTGCTGCTTTTGACAATACTTCTACAGTAGGTTTCTGTGCTAGTTTGGGGTTTTTCTTCTCTCTTGATGGCATGACACTTTTCCTGTGTGGTGGTTTATTGTTTTTCTTATGCAGCAACAAGGGAGGAAGATGGCATTTTAACCAAAGTGATTGTCAAATATCTGCTGATGCCTGGGTACTTGGAGATACATGTAGGACTGAGAATTATTCAGTTTTGCTGAAATTAAACATCTAATGACTGGAAGTACTTTACTTACTTTATTAGCTGAGTTGGTTTTATTTTCCCCAAGCTCTCTACTTCCCCAAAATACTGTGATTTTTCTCCTTCTCCTTTCTTTACAGAATTCACAATAATTTGCTCTGTAAGTGCACCATCTGATTTTTTTTCACTCTGTGGGCAGTGATTGTTTCCCTGTTAAACGCAACGCCCATTAAGTGTAACAGAAACAACGTTTTCCTTGGTGGAGAGGATGTTTGATCAAGTGACTGTACAAATGAAGGCAGCCACATGTAGGCTACAGTATATAGGACGTGGCATTTGGAGGTTGCACGTGTTATGCCTGAAGTGCCAAGTGCCTGACTGTGATTTAGATAAAATTGGCACTGGGTGATGCCAACACCCCAGCGTAAATGGGGTGTAAGTCTTTCCCTATGCTGAAGGGACCTGAAAGAAAAGAGAAGGATTAAAGGGAATGAGTGCCAGAGGGGACTAGGTTATAAGAGAAATAGTACATGTGCTCCTTATTTAATCTCCTTTGTGCCCGCTGTCCCACATACTGACTCTATAACAGAGTGGGTGTGTATTCTTGTATCAGAGCAGATGTTTCTGTAAGTAAGATGTTGTTTTGTTTTAATAAATGGAGTTTGTCACTTCAGAAATGGGGGAGGGGGGAGATAACAGAAGAAGCATAAAGAGAGAATTGTTCAAATAGCATTTGGAACAAAATCCAGGAGGATTTCTGTGGCAAGAACTGCAGGGAATATGCCTTCACTGGTCTTGGCTCTGCCCAAGCATTTACTTATGCACTGATAGGATTTATATGAGAATTTCTGCTATAGAGTCTTTTTTAAAAAAACAAAACCAAAACAAAATCAAAATATTATGAGTGTGTTTTTTTCATTTGTTTCCCTCCACCTCTCCTCCAGGTATGTTCCAACTCCTGTGCTCAGTCTGTCTTGGGAAGGGGAGGGTGGTGGTGATGGACCTCAGCAGTTTTTCAGATTATGACGGAGCTCTTGAAGACAAGCTATCCTGTTCTTTCCATGCCTTACCAAGTGTGGTGGTGGTGGTGATGCTGTTCAGCTTCTCGTGACACCTTTCCTTAAAGACTGACGCATTTTCAAAAAACATATTTCTCCTACTTTGGAGGTGGAAACTTCTTTTGCCTTCTCTTTTCAGAAACCATTTGTTGCCTTTGGGGTGGCTGCTGAGGAGGAGTTGGAGGGCACAGCGAGCTCTGCTTAGGCCTGTCTTCCGTGGGTCCCCGTGAGAAAAGGTTACAGAAACAGCTAAGGTGAATAGTCCTGTAGCTACGAGAGTGTTTTCTGTCAGAGCTCAAGTACGATCCAAAGGTCTGTTCTGAAACTTGCTTGCAGTAGACCTTTGTGAAGTATATAGTCTGAGCGTTGTTTCTCCTGTGTATTTAAAAAACAGCAGTCTCTGAAAACTCCAGTTCCAGTGATCTATGCTGCAAAAAGGGACTTGGTTCTCCCAAGACCACTTGGCGACCCACACCCCTTTGAAGGAGGAAAAAGAAAGCCCCTATAATTTCTGTACTTCTTTAAGATGCGCATTTTATTTGTGCATTTGGCAGTGTCTTCCCCATCTCCTTATCCTGTGTCTCTACCTCTAAGAAGAAACCTGGAACAGCAGGTTCCATCTGACCTTTAAAATGCTCTCAGTGGAAAGCATGACACAGGACTTGTTCCTGTGGGCATTTGAGTGCCAGCAGGTGCCAACCCTGAAAAGGCCTCAGCAAATAAATTAAGAGGGAAGTTTTTGTGTGGGTTAGTTTGCAGGGTTTTTTTGCTGCATCTTGGGAGCAGCTGAGGTGGGTGAGCGCGCTGTGCTTGACGCTGGGCACAGACCCTTCTGTCAGAGCAGCTCCCTGCTGCAGCCACTGCCAGTGAGGAGGCAATGGTGTGGGAGCCAGCGGCTGGAGCAGGGGATGCAGCCAGTTGTCCCTGCCTTTGAGCCCTGGCTGTGGAGCATCCCCCACGCTGGTGGGGGGGGGGGTGCCCCTGTTCCTGGCAAGATGCTCGAGTGCCCTGCTGTGCTGGCGTGTGCAGCCATGGGCACTGCTGGGCAGGGCTTGGGTACGCAGCAGCGTTGCCTGGCGCACAGCCAGGGCAGGAGAGGCAGGAGAAGGGCAGCACAGTGGTGGCAGCCAGGCTGCTGCCCACTGAGAGTCGTGTAGAGTCGTACCGGTTGCCAGGGGAGTCGTTTCGATTATAAAGCAGCACTGGTCTACATAGCAGCTTTCTCAGTGTTTGTTGATTGGAGGCAATTACTGTAAAATACTTGATTTATAATGAGGCATACTTAATAAGCAGCAAACTAAAATAAATATTCGGGAATTACCTGCTGGAGTCTGGCTGTTCATTCTCCTGAGTTGTTGCTTTCCATCTGTGGGCTGTGCCCTGCCCTAGAGCCTCTGAGTCACTGGAGGCAAAGGCAGCAGTGCTGGGGTCTTGGCTGGTGGAAGAGTGGGTGAAATCCTGTTTCTTCTCCATTTTGTTCATTCTGGGGATAGAGATGTTTTCCGGGCGGCTCATTGACTCAAGGTGGGCTGCTTGCCTGGCATACTGCTGTAGTGCAGCAGGTCAGGTGTGATCAGTGTGGTTGTGTGGAGCACGCAGAGTGTGCAGCTACCGTGGCATTGGGGTCTAGTCTGGCTTTTGCTGTGGTGTAGGGAAGCAGCAGCATAGAAACAACAGTATGCTTGGTTAAGTTTGAAGCTGATATGTTTAAGAAAATATGTGGGAAATGGCAAATTGCTAGTTTGAGGGATCTCTGCCCTTCAAGCATAGGATAATTCAGTTGGAGTATTTCTGAAATTATTAAAATAAGGATGTGCTCAACCTTCCCTAGAGATCAGGCATGGGTCGCAGAATGACTAACGTTCTGCTTCCGTGTCACAGAGTGGCATTTCTCTGACACCCCACTAGCATCGACACTTTATTCAGCCATTTTGATTCACAGCGGTTTGTTTTTACACAGGAAGTGTCTGTAGCGCTTGTCAAAATGAGAAAGTGACTGTCAGCACCTGGCTTGGTCATCCTGTCACCGGAGCCTCCCTGGAGCCAGTGCTCAGCCCAGCTGAAGCCGGAGGAGGAGGAGGTAGAATCACAGCCTGATCAGGTACTGAGCCGGGAATGGGAAAAGTTGGCTGATGCTGAGTTGAAGTTGTGGATAATCATTTGTTATAAAAATAGAATTCCGTTCCTTGAAACCTCTTGCTAACATGTGTGATACAATGGTGACCCAGTAATGACAGCGACAGCATCTGTGTGCCTGGCATGGGTGCATGTTATATGCTCAAGTTCCCTAATAGATCTGAGGTAAACATAAACGAACACAACTTTGTGTTTTCTGGGTATTTGATTTACACATCTAATGTGCAGTACAGCTCAGTGTGTGTTTGCCCATACCTGTATCCAGGCTCCATGTGAGTTTGAAAGAATGGGCTAGGAATACTTTTAACAAATGTTTGAATGTTGAAGAGCAATTTGATGTCTTGAAGGAGAATTTTTCTTCAGTTCTATTCTCTGTTCTAATAGGGAGATAAAAGTGCCAGCTATCAAGGAGCATAATGTTATGTGGCAGCCATAGAGCACAGAAAGGTAGCAGACTAATGAGGTTTTAAGACAAAACCAACTGTCAGCTTGCTAGCTGTATTTTTATTTGCTGAGATTCCCATAACCATTCCTGGAAACTGATATTTAATCTTGCATTCACATCTTTCAAATTGTCATACTTTAAAAGACTTAGGTTCATCTTGTTGTATGGAGAGTCAGAGAAGTTCAAGGTTTTAGTTGATTGTATTAGATTTATTTTTTTCTTACATAACTGTACTTTTTAGTTTATGTGGAGCTTCTGCTCCAAGGATGATGTTCTGAAAAGATTTTGCATATTTTTATGCACCTTAAGGATTCCTTAAGAACAGAGCTAATACGTGTGCTTGTACAATGCTTGGGATGGCAATGGCCTGCAATTCACTTCTAGAAGGAAGTATTCTTTGAAGAGGCATAGTGTTTTTCACCTCAAGTGATGCTTTCTCTCCAGAAATACATCTGTCTCAATTTATTAGTCACATTTTGATGTTGTTTTTTATTTATTGACCTAGGTGGAAACAGTGGGATTTTGTTTAGATGATTCCTAATGTTCTAGGGGTAATTTCCAGCTCTATCTGATTATATCTTTCCTTGTGTGGTTAAAAAAGTAAAGTCCTTTTCTAGCATGCATTGGGAATCCTTCACTTTTTTGTCTTGGGAAATAAGAATCAGCATTTATTTGATTCAACAACCAGCTTCCTGCTTCCCAAGGAAGAGATAGTGGCTCATTTGCCTGCAAACATCCCTCCTGTGGAGAGTCTTTGTTGGGGAGTTAGAGGAAAGCTAGCAGCTACTAGTGAAATAGCTGCATAGCAGGATGAAGAGGGATTATTGAAGCATTACTAGGAAATTCATGGCTGTGTACAAGACCTTATGTACTTTACAGACAAGCTGACCTAAATTCTGCAGCCAGGCCTTACTGGTTTCTGCATTGATGTGATGTGGCAGCCTGGATAACCTGCAGCATATCTGGGTTTAAGAAAGAAGAAAAAAAAAAGGGGGTGACAGAGAAAATTTCCATTTGAGTAGAAAAGCAGACAGGGCAGTCTTTATATCTGTACTGAATCTGTCTTAAACGTTTTGTTGTTTTCTAACCCACACTTCTTTATTCTTACTATTGAGTACTTTTCATATAGTCAGGATAAGCCTGCATTATAAAGATGCTCATTAGGAAGCGTGGAGAATATTTTACTCCTGGATGGGGAAATACATGGATGGTTTTAACCATAAGAGGCTTTTACAGATGGTTTGGAGTTGAGACATGTTTTAGCAAAGCAATGGTGATATGTATCTTATCAGTAGTGAAACAGTTAACCCAACTGACACTTAATCTTCTCATGGGGGGAATAGGATCAGTATCTACTTGACATAAATGGAATGGCTTGCATTTATGTTTTCAGGCAGTCTGTTTCCGAAGATTGTATTATACACAAAACATGACAGAAAAATCCAAACAGAAAATGAAATGCCATGTCTGTCAAAGTTGGTCTTCTGACCTGTGTGCAGAATTCTACTGCTGTTACTTCTTGTAGTAGGCTTGTGACTTTGCAGTTTAGTTTCTGCTGTCACAAACCTGGCGGTTACTGCTTCCTCCCTTTTTCTGTAGATGTAAGCCAGCCTGATGCAATGCTCCCCTTTGCCTTCAGCCCTCCTGCACGCGCGCTTTCGGTACCCGGTCTTGCCGCTTCCTCCTGAGGTGCCCCGACGGCTACGAGAGGAATTTTTCTGCTGGTGCTGCTTAAGCTGGGTCCTATGAAAGGAACAGTTTATGCAGGCAGAAAAAGTTCACAGCCACTAGAAGGGCTTCTGCAGTAAGGTTTTTGCTGGCATAGTTGGGAGGCAAGAAAAAAATAAATCTTGGCTGATACAGCTAAATCAGCAACATGTTACAGTGTGGCTAGGGGCTTTTCTGTGCAAGTTCTAGTCTGGTTACTATGATGGAGTGTGTATGTATGTATATAATGTATTTGTGTCTGGAAACCTCTCATGTAGGAGCATAAGCTTTAAGCTCTTGATTTTTTTTTTTTTTTTGGAGGAATTTCTGCAGCTGCAGAATCCTGAAGTGCCAGGGGAAACAGTGATATCCTCAAACATAGCTGGTTTATTTTAGATCACGTTTCACTGGTCTGCTTTTGATTTAAGAACTTGTCTGTATAAGCTATTTGTTTACTATATGCACATAATAAGCGGCAATGCCGACCTTCTGGAAGCAGGAATGAAGGGACCCAAGGAAGGGTGGATTTGCTTGGTTATTTTCTTTCAGTTCTTGTGTCCTGCTTTACCAGTGTTTCGTCATGTAATTCCTCTGTGCAGTGTAAAACAGCACTCATTCTCCAAGCTAGGTAAATCTGATGGATTTACTTGCTATGCATGAGCTCGCTCCCTGAGTTAATTACAAAAATGTATTGATACCAAACTTAATGTTAGGAGGTAACCCGAGTCAGCCTGCTCTGATCTGCTTGTGGAGTGAGTGCCAGGTGTAGCTTGCACTGATGGTCATTTGTATTTCACGTGTCGGAGCTGTGTGAGCTTGTGGCAGAGGGTGAGACCGTGAGTAGCTGGCTTATGAAAATAAACCTTTGACAAAATAAAAATCGGTTTTTGACAATGGCTACCAAAGGGCAGACAGACAAAAAATGGATGTCCCGAGGAGCTGTGTGTTTTGAAGTACCCCTCAGCCTCCGGGGGAGGGTGTGCTGGCTCCAGACATGTTGCAAATGGCAGATTTTCCTGGACATTCGCCTGCAGATCAACTTTTAACTTAAATACTGAGGCGCGCTCCCGCTGTGTTGTAGGGGTTCCCTGCAGGTCTGCCTGCTCAGGTATCGAGTGGGTGTGTTTCAATACCAGAAGCAGTAATTAGAAGCTTCTTAAATGACAAATAATTTAAATTGATTTGAATTCCTTCCAAGCTGATAAACTGTTTTTTGCTGGCAACAATGTTATTGCCAAGGCTGCCTCAAGGCAGAAGTAATTTTTTCCTTAGGTGTAGATATGGATGTCATTTTGACTACTTCTCCGCAATGAAAAGGACTTTTGTGTACCTCACTTCAATGTTGCAATTTTCACGTCAGGTTATCTTCTTTTCTCCTGTCCTCCCAGCAGAATTTTCAGTGTTAAGGTCAGATACACAAACTGGAAAATAGCCCTACTTTGGTGGTTTTCCCACTGTTTTTGCTCCCATGTTTTGTTGCCAGGGCGGGAGACTTGTCTGTTGCTGGTATCAAAAGCCAGTCCCCGCAGCCACGTGTCTGTGAGCCGAGCTGCTTCCAGCCACCTTGTACCTCCTGCCAGCCTGGACCTGGCCCTGATACTGATTGCAGCGCGGAGGGAGAAGGAGACAGCGCTCATGGGTGTTCGTCAGGGAACTCGCTGTAGCAGAGAACAATCGGAGCAGAGTCACAATGTGCTCTCTTTAAACTTTCAGTGGACTAATGTCACGTTGCATGTTTTTGTGGGTTTCCTGCTGGATGTGTACCAAATTCAGTAGGCTGCAGTAATCTTAGCTGTGTGTTTTGACACAATATGATATTGTTTTGAAATATTTGCCTGCTCGTAGTTCTCAACTGGAATCTCAGGAGGTGTGGTTTGGATAGATGGGAAGAGATTCTCAATGCGTGGTTGATCCCTCAAGGTTCATCCCTTGTCTTTGGTACGTGATGCTCTTTTGAATATGGGAGCACCATCACAGTGTGCTTGTTTTCTTAGAGGCTGCCTGTGGACCACTGGAGCACCAAATCAGCGCAGTGAGGTTCAGCGTTAAAGCATGCCCATCCTTGTCTATACCTGATTTAGTTTCACAGGGACGTGAAACACTTCCAACAATCGAGAAACCACAGAATGGACTGGGTGGGAAAAAGTCTGCCTTTCCAAGGCCTGGTTTTCCTTGTGTATTGTCTACTAATGCTATATGTGTCTACTAATGCTATATTTGTCTATTGTCTATTAATAGACAATAGTCAACATTTGTTGACAATGGTCAACAAATGTTGTCTGTTAATGCTATATTTGCACCTCTTGATGGTGAAAAAGACATGCTGTAAGAAATTGGTGACATCATTGCCTGGCACTTCAGACAGTAAAGATGAGGGGGGGAGAGAGAGATTTGCAAGGGAAAAAATGAACAAACAGCTCTTTGTTGCCCAACTATTTTAGTGCTGCTGTGGTTTAGCTGTAATATTGCGTTACTCTGTCCACAGCTTTTTATGGGCCTCTTTTAGAAGAATTTTAAATTTAAATAAATAATGCATTTCTCTAATTTTATTTATTATTTCAAGTGCTAGAGTTTGCCTGCAATTATAACATTGCACTGCCTCTGGTGATTGGATATATAAAATCCTGGCCTTTGTTGCTGAGCAATAAATTCCCAAACTTTTCACTTATCTGGCTTTGCATTTCATGAAGTAGCTCTTGTTCACTGTATTATTGGAAACTGTGGAAAAGTTTTCTGTGCATAATTAGAATTGATTTGATCAATAAGGCATCAGTCTCTTTTCCATTCCCTTAACTCTTTATGTTCTGCAGGTGCTGGGCAAAAAATTTTGAGGTTTCTGCTCATAAACTGAATCTGTTACCTTTTGAAGTAGAATGTTTTTCTGGGCAGGCTGCAAAACAGTTTTTATGGGCGTTTCAAGTAATTATGTAAGGACCTTTAATGATTGTTAGCCTTACTGATGTTTGAAACATTAGGGGGGTAAAAAAAAATTCTGTGAAAAGAAATTTTGTGAAAAAGGAAACCCCGGACAGCCCCTGTCCCCACCCCCCACCATGTGTTGTTTTGAAGTCCTGCAGTAGTTAAGGAGAACACTGCCCAGGTTTGTTTGTTTTCAATCTTTTCTACAGAGGAAGCGTGGTGGTTTGGGGCTTTAGAGGCAAAGCTGAGCTACCACCACCCCATCCCACTCTCCCAAAAAAAGACAACCAAAAACCCCAGATTGTTGCTTGCACCAGAGCTACAGTTTGGGTCCAGCCATAGCTTGCAACGGGATCTGGCAGTCCAGCATGCCTTGTCTTTATGGCAGGTCCTGTCACGTGGTGACTTGCTGTCTCTTGTGATGCTGGGATGGTGATAGTGCTGCTGGAGACTGGGGGCAGCGGTCATTCCTGTGGTATGGGAGAGGGCTTTGGAAATAGGGGTGTTGCATGGGATTTTCTTTAGATGCAAGAAGCCATGGGCTGGGATAGAGCTAGACGGTCCCATGTTAAATTACCACCTTTTGGTTGATTAGTAATGGCTGTTTTATTCCAAGTCTGTGTACTCCCTAGTCCCTGGGCAGCAGATGATTGGTGGTGACTTGCAGTCAAGATCCACAGCAATGTCAGTATTTCCTTTTCAGCTGAGGGAACAGGATGGGGAGCTGTGGGGAAGCTCTGCAGGCTGTGGATGAGTGTTTGGGAAGGCAGAGGTGGGTGGTGGTGGAGCAGGGAGGTATCAGAAGGGACAACAGCACAGAGCAAAAAGCGTGGATAATGGTATGGGAACGTATTGGTCCACTCCTCCTCTGGATTGTGCCGTCCTGGTATGTGTATTTAGACTGAGACAACCTGGGATAACTGGCTGGCAGCTTGGTAAAATAATCAGGTTGCCAAGAACTCCATCGTCTTATTAAGCATAATTTCAGATTTATGACATATTTGTCCATCTTTAATGCAGCTAATTTAAAATATGCAAATGTGGTTTTTAGCACTCTGTAGTTTCTCTATGTATAGCTCATGCAAATTTTTTTATTTCTCTTGGTTTTGCACCTCTGCTCTCTCAACCAGGGTTCAGTCTGAAGGCAACAACTGAGAAACTCTTTCTTTCCCTAAAGGGGTATCTGTAGGTTGTAGGGGATGGGAAGATGAGAGTTGGAGCTCTTGTCCATATACGTTTACCGAAGCTCATTTCAACAGCCTCTTCTGTCTTTGTTACAATAGCTGGAGTTATGCCTGCCTAAAAAGCCCAAAACCTGCTTTGCTTTGACGTTTAGCTAATCCTTATATTAATATCCTAATGAGGGGTAGAGTTACTTCTGTTTTCCTTGTGTGTTGGATAGCACATCATTGGTAGAACTTGGGTGGGCTTTTTTGCAGTGTCATTGAGTTTCTTTTGCTTGCGTGGGTTGCTCACATAGCTGTGTTAGTGGGAAGACAAACACTTGAAATAGAAAATATGATGAGGTGAGGGCTGTCAAGGATTACGCATATATTCTGCACCTTGCATGCTGAGACCCTGACCTACTTGAGGCCTCTAGGTACTCCTGCAATGTAAGTGTTTAGCAATGATAAACTGCAGCGTCTGGCAGAGGGATTCAGTGCACAGGAACAACACCTGAAAAAACAACCTTTAATCCTTTCCCTGAAATGAGCCAGTTCCAAGGTTTCTGTTCTTTTGGGAGGGGTTGGACAGGGTGTTTCCATGCAGTGTATGCTGGCATGGTATTCAGTGGCCAGCACCTTGTTTTAATACTTGTCAGCAAAGTAACATTGATAGAGCTGACTTATGTGACCTGGTTTTTTTTTCCTGCATGTATGCTGCAGTAATTCTTTGAGGAATTTTATTTTTTTCCTCCCATAAATAGTCAATACACCAGGAAAAGCCCCAATCAGCAATAACATCTGAAAACAACAAAAAGGGAGTGGAAGACCAGAAAGCCCCCAGATAGTCCCTAAACAGCAATGAGCTATAATGTGGTCAAGGAGAGAGCTGCAAGCAGCCAAGGGCACTTGCTAGGGTGGAGATGGGTTATGAAACCCTGACAACTATCATTGATTTTTTGAATGAGGACAAACGTAGTTGTGTTCTCCAAATAAATGCTCAGAGTGGCCATGTTACTTGGTGTTCCTTATAATATTAAATGGCTGAGTTTCACAGCTTGTCACAAAAGGCCTTGGAATTTATTCTCGGCTTTCTGGATAGTCTGTCTGATCACAGATGATGGAACTAGGCAGGCTAAAGGGTCATGGCATTTTAGAAAGAGATTCTCTTAAAAATAACTCAATGGCCTTTTAGAGTTGGAGTTATCCCCAAGATAAGCTGTTTCTGATTAATCTGAGGCCAGGGATATGAGTCTTTCTTGCTTACTAAAAGCATTAAACATGGGCCAAACATGGATAAATGTGTATAGGATTAAAAGGCTGTGTGGATCAGCACTGGTTGAAAATGTTTTCTGAAGTTTGAATGGGTTAAACAGTATTACTGATGTTTCCTGACACCTTTTTTGGAATATCATCTATCATATTAAAAGTGTATTTAGGGGATGGACTTGTTTTAATTCTGTACAACTGGAGGGCACATCAGGAATGTGCATCTTGTTTTCAGACTAGTCATAGACCAGTCCTCAGGAGCTGACTCACTGCTATTTTGTAAGCAGGGTTTGCCTTCCTTTCATGCGGTTCTGCATTTTTCTGTTCCCTAGTCCATGGTAATTTAGATCTTAAGTGTGCTGGTGTCAGCCTGCTTCCTGGAGTAGTATCTTATCCCTATGTGCATGGTGTGTACTCGGCCTGATTCGATACCAGCAAACTTAATTATTGATGGTTTCATTTCTTTCTAGTTCAGTCTTCATCAGGTTATGGTACAAAGGCACTTTCCCTGTAGCTGTCTAACATGATTATTAATACACGCTTATTAATTATTTGGGGGGATATTGTATTTAATCTGTTATTGTTATACTAGCTCACTTGTATGGGCTTGTTTTCAATTTTTCCTACACAATAAATGAGACTTTCCTGAGTTTCAGATTAATTGACATGTTCTGCTTGCATTTTAACTGAGCGTCACTATTGGGATACCATGGTAGGGTGGGAATGGGAAAAATGGAGCACTGGAAAGAATCAGAGGGAAGGCCATGGCTCTGTACAACTTCAGCATTCAAGTTACAATTTCTAGTATGTAGCACACCTTGAATTATGACACTGGATTTCACTATTGACTTTCAAAATCACTTAAACTTAGTCTCATGCCTTAGTAACACTTTATTCATGACAGGTCAGGTATTTTCCCCTGATTGATGGTAACTTTTTATTACTTCCTTTTACTTGGATCAATTAATTTTTTTTTTTTTTTTTTTTTTTACTGGCAGCTTAGGAGTAGGTAAGATGCCAGAAATCTGTCGTCGTTCTTAATTTTTAACTAAAAAGTTTTTCTGAAAATAACTGTGTACCAATGTGTAAATCAAACTCTTTCAAAAGGTCTGCACCTGTGATTTGATTTTTTTTTTTTTATAGCTTTGCTAGGTTACAGTTGGAAGGTCTGATTGTTTTAATTGATGTTTTTGCAAAAACTTGTGTGACTGGAAAACTGACAAGAATCATGCCAATTTCATGTTACTTCTGCATAATTAAAATTAAGGGCAGCAGCGTGGGCTGCCCCTAGAAATATTCCAAGGAAAATCATACGGGAGAGACTAGGGGAGAGAACCCAGCAGAGACTTCTTTTCCCTGTTCCTTCTCTTCCACTGTAGCTCCAAGGCTGAACATAGTAAAAGGGAAAAATGGAAACCATTCTCATGAAAAAAGGGTGGAGTGATACCACTTTTCCTGATAGTAGCCAGGAGGCTGTGGAGAGGGGAGAAACAATAGGAAGCTTTTCGTTTCCTGGGTGGAGTTTGACATTTGACGCTGATAAGTGGGAACCCGATAGACGAAGGCAGAAGGCATCGGGCTGGTAAAAAGGCAGCACCTTCCCTGGGAGCTGCTGGACTTCAGTCTGGGTGTTCCTGCAGGAAACTCCACCCTCTGGTCCTATCTCTGGTACGTTTTCTAAGCCTCGATGTCGATGTCTTGTTACTGCTGGCAAAAAGTTGCATGTGTGGGAGATATGCAAATGTGCTGCGATGTTCTGATACAATTTTAGCGCAGGAAAAGAGCAAGCTCTGTACATGGGTATCATCAACTGAGCTCCAGTCTTGCAGCTTAGCTTATTCAACAGAGCTGCTCACTCTGAAAAGAGGCTTACATGGATGTGGGGTATAGGACCAAGTTATTAATTTTGTAAGTTTAAAAAGCAATTCCTATCAAGCCATACTTCCATAAAACTAAATTCCTTTACAGACAGTAGGAACTGTCTGTATGAGTGTAAAAGAATTGGATTGTTTAATGGCGTGATTATTGAGGATTTCTGATGATGTGAATTCTCTTATTGCTTGCAGTGTGTACCATCACCAGAAGAACACTGGCTTTGCTATGAATAACTGAGGTGGACTTTATCTTCTCTTGTTTCTCTCAGTGTAAAAATTCTAAATACTGTGTTGCCTTTTTGTGTGTGTGTGATTTTTCTTTTCAAGTTCAATGAGAATATGATGTTTTTGTGGGAAAGGAATGAAGCTGCTAAAATCCTTTCTCATATGCAGGGTTAAGTATTGCACTCAGGAGGGTAATGCTCCAGTGGAATTTGCAGTCTTCTCATAACAATTTAGACTTTGGTAAAGAAAGTAGATGAGTCATTGCAGGGGTTTGATGGCTGAAAAGACTGATTAATAATTAATTTAAAAACAAGAAGCCCTTTCCTCTGTGTCCCAGCTTTCAGCTATTCAAAAGATCATCAGATTCCCACACGTAGTTTAGCATTTGAGTACTATGGACATGTTTGTTTTGATGTCTTTCCCTGAACTGCAAATGTTGCTTTTTCTTTGCTTTCGCTCACACGTTATTTATAGAGATAAATGTCAGATTTGGTTGGAGCGTTTTGATGAGGTTACAGCACTTTGAAAGAGCCAAATGTTCCCATTATTTTGGTGTGAGTGTTAGGGTTAATTATACTTGCTTCATAACCTTTTTGAGTTGCAGTGGTATAGTAGGTGCTTCATGGGTAAAGGTGTTCCAGTTTTTCAGTGTTTGTATGCTCTTGCGTATAGGTTCATTTGCTTTTCCTCAATAGGCGTTTGTCAGTCAAGGCCTTCTATTTCTACAGGCTTGTGTTTAAGCTGGGTGTCTAATGGGAAACCCTAGGCCTATTTTGCCTTTATGCTGAGATGGTGGTAAAAGGGGAGAATGCTGCAAGGCTCAGTGTGATCCTGAAGGGATGACTCAAAACTGGCCCTTTGAATTCAGTTAAATTAGCATAAATAATCTCTATTTGAGGAGTTTTTCAACTGCAGTAGGCTCAAGGCCAATTCATGAAAGGCATGGAAGCGTCAGGAACCTTTAAGATGTAAATTGATGCCCTCTGAGTGCTCCTGTCTGGAGAAGATCTTTGATATGAGGTAGGTTTTGTGAGACTGATCCTAGAAGCCCCGGTAAACTGGAGCTTGTCTTTTTATCAATTAAAACCATGTTGTGTGCTGTCCTGGGAATTTTTGATGCTGAATCTTGAATGTTTAGTGCGTGGTGAATATACATCAAGGCATTTTTTTGCTGACAGTGAACAAAAAGCCACTCTCCAACATTTATTTGATTTTTTTGATTTATTTATTTATAAGTGTGAAAGGTGATGAAAGCGTGCAATAATTTTACCTTGGGCTATCGCTATCATTCAATTTAAACCTGAAATACTTCACATTTGCAGTTCAACAGTCCCCTTGGTCATTAAATCCTGAATTATGGCTAGGCTATAGTCTTCTGACCAAGCTTCTCTAGAAAGAAGATGGCTGTCAGATATCTGGCACTGAGATGTAGCTACAACCTTCTGGTGTTGGTATTTGTGACATTGCATTTTGTCAGATACGTAGGGTGTAGCAGCTGAACCTTGCACTTCTCAAGGCCTCAGTCTGTGAAGAGTTGTCTGAATTTTCCAGCTTGCAGATAGCGATACACTTTGGCCTGCCTTAACCATGAACTTTAATTTACCTTAGTCAGAAGTTAAGATTTAGTTGCATGCTGTATAAATTCTTTATAAGAGTTATCATGTGGTGCAGAGTTACCATGAGTAGGGTTTTTAGAGTGGAAAACAGAGTGTGCAGGACAGCTTTGCAAGGATAGCATTGGAGTTAGACTCCAGTTACTTTTGTAAAAAGAGGTTGTTTCACCTTTGTAAGAAAACAACCATTTGCATTGGCACAAAATATGGAAGGGAAAGCCTTTTGTTTTTCTTTTAATTTGTGTTAAAAGGATCGCAAGTAGAAAATGTGAGCGTGATGAAGAGATTTTAGCTGCAGGGAAGGATATGCAATTTTATTTATAAAACCAGACCTCCTCAAATGCTTTTTTTACTTCAGTACAACCTCCTTGTGTAAATGTCATGTGCAGGATTGAGTGGGTGGTCACCTGCTGGGTTGTACAGAGAGGAAGACAGGAAAGCAGTTTCCTCTTGAGGGGTACCGGGAAGAAGTGGATGATTTCATGGCTTCAAGTAGATAAAACTTGCTCTGGTGGCAGTATGGGCAGTGGAATTTGACAAGAAGTGGGAGGGGAGAAGGATATGTGTGACTAGGGTGATGTTTTGCGTTGTGGAAGGAAGAAGCAGGGTCTGGAATTCATAGTCTGACATTTTTGAATGTGTGAAGTAAGCCAAAGGAAGCTTGTGGGTGTTGGGACATAACTGATTTGCTCCAATTTGTTGAGTAGGTGTGGACAGAAGGACAGCAAGAAATCACTAGGCTATGTTTTAACCTAAGAGGCAAGAATTGCGCAACTGCACTAGTCAGAAGGAAATGTCCCAAGGCACCCTGGGCTGCTGTGGGTCCTGGTGTGTGAGCCTGCCAGTGCAGCTGTATTCAGTTCACAACTCCAAAGCTGCTTCTCTCTGGATTCCTGCCATTGGAAACCTCCTAATGCAGGGAAGGCCCTAACCAGAAGTAGTTGCAGTTACATTTGCTTTTCCTGTGGGATCACTGCAGAACCCCTGGACGGATGAGATAGGGGTCAGAGATGACCTGTGTTTCCTCCAGACCTTAGTTTTTCCTACTCGCAGACTTGCCTGAGGAGGAGATTTGTGGGTTGAGCAATGGTGCTGTGAGGGGGTTTTGTGGCAAAGCAAGTGGATCTGGCTGTTGAAACTTGCCCCGGGGCGCAGGGCTCACCTCATACGCTTGGTCCAGAGTCTGTAAAGCAAGAGTTAACATACGCAAAATACGTGGCTAGGCAATGCTTTTACATTAAACTTTGGCAATTTTTGTAACAGTGTATCTCCTGCTAATTACTTCACTGCAGAATAGGTGAGAGGAGAAATTGTTGTTTGTTTTTTTTCTTTTTTTTTAAGCTGAACTCGAACTAGTCCCTGTAGGTTTTCAGGCTTGGCCACAAAAATGTTACTTGTCATGTGGTGTCATCAACTGAGAAATCCTCAGACAGTAAGCCTGCTGGGATTTTCTGACACTTGCCTTTCTCCTGGTCTTGTCACAATTCTTCCATCATTCGAACTGACTTCTCTTGTATGTTTGTGTTACGGGGGGTAACAAAACCTGCAAAACATGACTATCCAAGAAGAATAGTAGTTTGTAATATTCTTTAGTTTTCCTAATGGGATCTTTTTTCATGTGTACATTTGTATTAATAGCAGTTGGCTTCTAGTTAATAAATACAGTGCCCTGTGAAAATAATGGGCTATTAGGACTGGATGGGTTCCTATGGTGCCCTTAGTGCTGCAGCTTTCACTAGCTAGCCGTGCCTTTGCTTGTGTGCACAGCAGAGTTGTTTACATGTTAGGAATATGCTGGAGGCAAGGAGAAAGGAACAGCTTTAATGTGATGCAGTTTAGATGCTCTGTGGGGGAGGCCTCAGAGCTGTTCATAACAGGATCAAATGTCGATCAATGTTTCAGGAAGAATAAAGTTACTGTTTATGAGAAAATTGAAGAATAGTATATTTCATGCTTTCCAGCCATCTTAAAGCCTTTTATTTTTGATCCTATCTAGGAAAATGTCCCCCTCCTCGGGTTCTTTTGAACCCTGTAGAGTATCAGTGGTGCCTAGTAGAAGCATCTATCCAAACCACTCCTGTTTGCCTCCAGCTGCTTTTCTGGGCTGCCTTCAGTAAGGAAACAAGTAAGATACCAGCTTTTCTTTCAAGAAAAGCCTGTTGATCTTGTTGTTGAGGATGCTGCAGGAATGTTGTGGCTACTATTAAATCTGTTTTAAAGGCAGATATGGGGATTTACTGGCTCCACAGAGTAGAAAAACAGTTACTCTTACATCAACCTGTGAACATCAGAAGATGGCTTCTCCCTTATTGCAAGGTATAAAAGCTGGAAGGAGAGGACAAAGACTGAGGAAACAGCTAGAGAGGACTGGGGAAGACAACAGCTGAAAACCTCCTTCTCTCCCTCCAGAGCTTTTTTTTTTTTTTTTTTTGTCAGTGACAGAGAGCCGTGGGATGAGCAAGCTGATCTGTATCTGCAGCAGGCCATGGCTCTCATCTGAAAATGTATCTCCGGGAAAAAAACAGTGAGAGCCTAGGGGGACGAGGGGGGCAAGCATCTGAAGTCAAGGCACCTTTCTGCTGGATCTGAACCTGCAATTCCTGTTCCAGACTACTTTGCATTGTATTCAGGTGATGCTTGAAATCGTACAGCAAGGGGCTGTCACGTTTTGTGTTAGATTATGCCCCGTATGTCAGCTGTCTGGGCAGCAGGTTGGGGTTTGGCGAAGAGCAGCTGGGGGATGCAGCTTGTAGAGAAAGGGTAGGGATGGGGAGGGAATGGAGAGGAATCTTGGAAAACTGTGTCAGAATAAAAGGCTTTTCAAACTAAGGCTAGGTGCCTGTTGGAAATGCTTCTCTAAAACAAACCTGGCAAATACACTGTCATGAATTTACCAGAATTAAAGCTTTTCTGATTATGTGGTTTCTTGCATTCTTCTTAGAATGGTTTGGTGTTGAACCAGCATCCTGATGTGTTGTGTTGTCTGGGCCTGTCCCCTTGGGGAGGTATTTTGGACAGTTACTTCTGAGTAAATCCTGTGTGGTTCTGGAGTTAAGAGCTTGTCTTCACATGCTGTTGAGGAATTATTCCAGTCAGCTGAAGGTGTGAATTTAAAGTGAATTGCTTCAACAGCCCTACATCTCTGAGATAGAATGACTGAGAGTCACTCTGACTCTGGAAAAAAGCATCTGAAGAGGGTCTCAAGTTGTTTAATCAATCGATTTTTTTAATTTCTGTGGGTTTTGTCTCTTAAGAAGTAATCCAAAGTGCCTTACGCAGACAAAGCCTCAAAGTGGATTATGTTATATAGGAAGGCTGTTCTTAAGGATTTGGGAGGGTTTATGTGGACGCAGATGTATTACTAGTCTGAAATAGCACTTGTATTTTAAAGTCACTTTGTACCTTCATCTGAATTTAATATTCAAGCAATTCCTTCAGACTGCTAACCTTAAGCAGAAATTATGGGAGGAATGTGAACTAACCTTTGTCTTTGCAATAGACCTTTGAAACACTGTTGTGGCATCTTAAAGCTGTCATTAACTGTGTGATGACCACAAGTTTCAGTAGAAACTTCTAGTTCACGTGTTTAATCTTTTATAGTGAATGGAATTCACTTCTTAGGTGGGTAAAGCTACTGATTTCTTGGGAGATTTTCTAAGCTGATGGGGAGGATGATGAAGGATGTCAAAGGAGTCTGAGCTTTCCCAGCAAATCTTGGACTTCTGGCCCAAACTGAGATTCTTCCCATCCCATACAGAGCTTTTTTTTAGATATGTGTATGAAGCAGAGAACTTTAGCAAAATCTGGGCAGTAAAATAAGGGTGAATGTTTTAGTATTTGAGGCTTTTGGCAATCTGCATAGTTATGTTTACCTCAAGCCTGAGAGGAGGGGACAAAGTAATTCAGCACAGGGAGTGTACGCTTCAGACTGAACTGTCTGTGCAAACCAGTGGTTTTGAATATTTGCTGCCTAATTTAATGGGAATTTGTTGCAGAAGGTATGGGTAGGGCTCTCTGTTTTGCTTTTTAATGTACTGCTACAATCTTTTTTTCCCCCCTCCTTCACATTCCTTCCCATTTTGCTGTTTTAATAGAAGAGGAATGACTGAACTACTGTATTTTTTCCTTAGTCAATGACAGTGTCAGTGGCTGATGTACAGCAAGTACCCAGGTTATTTCCTTTTCAGCTACTGAATTTAGACTCTTGCTAAACATCATAGGAAATTTCTACTCTAAATTTATGCAAGTATGTGCTTCAGGATCCATGTGGGACTCCTGATTATGTGAAAAAGTCCATCATGTCTGTTGAATTGCAGAATTACATCCGTAGACTGCTACCACCATGCTTCTAGGATACTTAACAGATCACTGTGTGTGAATAGTTAGCATATTTGTTTAAATAAAGTTGTGAAACTGGAAGGCTCTGAATGTTTTTCCTACTATTGTGGCAATTACAAAACCAAATGTTGTGGTTTTCTTGCTGAATACATTAAGTTTTATTGCCCTGTGAGAGACTTGGTCCTAGAGGCTAAAGACTGATTCTGTACCAAACTTTAATTGACTGCGTGTGCAAATCCATTACAGCATAGGTGCTTCAACTTTGGGCAGGTAAGGAATGTTGTATCTACACTCAGAGTGTGTGTGCTTTGCCCTGCCTTTCTTCTCTGCTGAGGAGCACTGCAGTTTCTGTGGTAGTGCCACACTGGGATAGGACTGAGGTCAGTTCATTTTGCCTTATTCATCAAACAAGCAGCAAATAGCTGCTGTGGAGAAGCTATTAACCTTGGTTAGGGTCAGGCTGATGAGGAGGAGCCTGAATATGTTCATTGTCCAGTCTGGCTGACTCACCAAATTGGTGACTTCTTAAATGCCTTACCTTCACAGTCAAGGACTAGGAGAAATTAATATAGATCTTTTTAAAAAAGGACTTTTGGAGATGTCCAAAATGGCTAATCAGTAAACATAGAGGTTTGTTTCACTTTATGCACTCTGTTATGTTTTGTTGCTTCCGAGGTGCTGAACATCCTGTTGGCATTATGGGAAGATGTTCAGTGCCCTGGAAATTCAGCACATCGCAGGTCAGCTCTTGTTTCAGCTCTTCAGCTGAGAGAGCTACTGTGGACTTTGGTATCACACAACTGGAAGTTGGTGGTTGCCATGGGACCATCGAGTGTGACCCAGTTACATACAGGATGGACAAACAGAGAGCAGCCCCAAAGAAATTATACTTAATGCTTCAAAAGAGCTTATCTGTCATCATGGAGAATTGGATGTTATTGTAGGAAGAAAAATGTGAATGGAGAGCAGAGATTTCTATAAGAAGATACTAAATAGCCCAAAGCTGAAATTCTAGTTTAAAGAAAAAAGACAACAACTACACTAACAGCCCACTGGCTTCAGGACATATCTAGAAATTTCAAAGCAAAATACAGTAACTAAGGGGACAATGGATACGTGAGAACTAGCGCACATTAGAAGTTAGGAAGTAAGCTAGACAATTAGCTCTGCGTTTTCTCTGCAACTGAAGTTTGTTAGGAAATAAGTAATTCCAGTTACTAGATGGAGATAATAAAGTAGCTCATGCAAGAAAAGTATAAATATTTGTTAATAGTGTTCTGTATCTGGGAAGGTGCAGAATGTGATACTATGAATGCTATTCCAACAGAGAATTAAGTCTATCTTAATAAATACAGATTTATTACCTTTTAGGGATAGACATATGTAAATCAGCAGTGCTATCACTTGATTGTTTTAAAGAGCTTGATGAAAAGTCTGCAGTCCTGTAGACAATTTTCAATAACTGTTGGTATTGAGGGTCTTAAGATTAACTGTGCCAGAGTAGACAAGGGAAGGGTGGGTCACCGATTTGACTATATTCCAGCTAGCTTGACATTAATCCTCATCAAAATTTTGGAAAATTTAATGCAATATTCAATTGGTAAAACATTAGACAAACTAATATCAGTCTGTATCACTTCAAGGGAAATGTGTCTTAACGAACGTGGTGACATGCTGGAAACTTAAGTTTTACTTGAGAGAGGGACCTGCATGAGATGTAGTAAAGCTATGTCTTCTAAAGGCACCTGATGCAGGGGCAGGGATACTGTCCAACACTTGCGGTCCCTTGTTATTCTCTGGCTCCTTCCAAGTGCTACCTTTAGTTCCCTTTCTCAGCAACAGCAGAGGTAGTCAGCTAAGACTTTGATGTACCCCTTTGGGACTCCTGTCCTGACACGTTAGTGCTATGTGGTATTGCAAAAGTAAATGAATTACGAACTAACTGATGTTTAAAAGTTAGTCACTGGTGGTGAATCATTATCAAATGGGAACGCTTCTAGAAATCTGTTTTAAGGATGGAGGTGAGGCCAGATTCCATTGAACCTTTTCATCAAGTACCTGGAGACAAGGAGAGGGTCTGTGCTGGCAGGCCATATCGTGCTAGGCAGCAGGTTAAGTGAGGACAAAGCAGCTTGTACAGAGTAATCTGGGCATCCTGGTGAGCTGTATCAGTCATAACTGCATTTTGACATAGTCTGATACAAGATCATGGGGCCTGCTGGCGTTGTACTTCAACGTAGTAACAGAATAGAAGCTTAGGGAGAAAGCTACTTGGGGGTGCAGTGAGTAGACAACTGGACATGACTGTTCTCTTGAAAACAGCCTTCTGTTCTCAACAGGCTGCTCAGGACCCCAGAACCATACACAAAGGTGCAGAAGTTTGGGTGTATAAGTAGGAAGGGCAGTGGGCAAAAGAAGGTGAATTGTGTATGATTCTGGGGTCCTGAACAGCCTGTCGAAACCAGAAGGCTGTTTTCAAGAAGGCCTAGCAGTGTTTTTTATCAAGCAAACGTCTCTAATGTCCTTTATTAACTACTTCCTGACAAAAAGCCTGTTGAGTGAGTTGAGAAAGCAGTCAGAAGAGATATTTGAAGGCAGGGTGGTGCTCAGGTACCGTAAGGAGAGCCTGAGAAGCTCATTTTGTTGCTGGATCTGTTGTTTCTCGATAGATGAACGGGGTGACTTGATAATTGGCGGGAAGCACCTCATGAGGCAGAGCACGCTGCAGGCTAAAAGGCTGACGGAAACAGGCGTAACAGAACTGATGGCTGGGAGCTGAAATCAGGCAATTAGAAATGAGACATGCATTTGTAATGGTGGGAGAGCATAAGTGCTGGAACAAATAAATGACAAAGGAAAGTGGTGGATTCCACCCAAAACGTTCCTGGGGCTGAAAGCTTTTCTGGAAGTGTTATGTTAGGCAAACAAAGGTTTGGCTTAGTTACTTGTAGTCCTCTGGGCTAAATACAGGCATAATTGAGTATAGTGATCTGTGGTGTCCCTCTGGCTTGAGTAATTCATAGATGGGATTATACAAACCTGCAAAACAAAATGTTCCTCGTGCTGATTAATTGAGCACTGGCTGGCCTCTCTGATAGAAAGTATATTTATTGTGTGTATGTCTATGTATATACATACATGTGAGGCATAGACATGGATGGTGCCTCTTGGCTTGAGATACAAAGTTCCTCTGTTGCATATTTTGAGAGCAAAAGAAGAAATTGGAGCCCACAAGTGGTTGCCAAGAGTTTCCTAACCATGCATATGGTTCCACATGGACTCAAATGGGGGAAACATGGGTGCATTTCCACTCTGTTTATGGTAGGAAGTAATTCCTCTCTGCAGGGTGGATTAGCTTGTGTGTAGTGCTATCTGAACTCTGCTCCCTTCTCTCTGGAACTGACCGTTCTTACATATAACCAGTTCTGGAATCTTTGTGCTGCTCTTCTGTTGCAAAGTAGTAGCTCAGATCTTTCTTCTTGAAGGTGCATCTGAAGAAGTGACAAAGAAAAGTAGAATGGAATGGATTAAGTGCAGTGGGAGACTTACAAGCAATGACTTTATAGGCAGCGTTTTTGGGGTTTTTTTGGGTGGTTGTTTTGTTGTTTTTTTTTCTTTTTATAGTGGACAGTTAATCTCTGGAACTTGCTGCTGCATGATACCATTATGGGTAAGAATTAATATGATTCTAGGAAGGATCAAGCACCTCAGGGAATTAAATTATTTAGTCCCATATAAATCTATAAAACCTCTTGTTGTAGGGTTTAAAAACATTTTGTCACAATGGGGTTTAACGTGGTGGGAAGATTATAATTGTTTACTAAGAAACTTCTTTTGCTGTAACATCTGTTTCTAGCTACTTTCAACAACAGGAACTAGTGATTCAGAGGTCTGTTTCTAAATTTAATATGAGAAGGAGCGTAGTGCTGGCTGAAGGAACACCGAGGGTGTGTGTACGAAGGGGAGGTGGTGATAAAGGGAGAACGCACCCTGCGTGCTGGAATGTGTCATCGTGCCTCTGATTGTGGGGCATACATGCTGATACACAAACAGAATACACATGGATCAGAGTAACAAACAGGTTTTGAGCATTCAGCTTTTCCGTGATCATACTTGTACTGTATCCCTCGTTTGTATTTAAAATAATTGATCTGCAGAGAAAATGCATGGTCTGTTTTGGAGGATTGATGTCTTCAGAAGTGGAGAGAGGAATGGGAATGGAGCAAGGAGACTTAAGATTGTGGAAGGAAGAAGGTCCAGCAGTGATCTTTGTCAAGAAAACATCTCCAATTTCCTTTATTAACTACTTCCTGACACTTATTTTGGAGAAGCTTCTATTCTGCTCTTAAATTGAGAGTTACAAATGTTTCCATCTTCAGTACCTTTTCTTCCCCCCTCCCAAGGTTACATGCAGGCCCACACGTGCACACCCACGACTTTATTTGTGTATGATCACTGTATCTGGGAGATACTAATGGACAGAAGGTCATTGGTGGGGAGGTATAGCTACAGGCATAACAACTGTGAGGGTTGTTTCACTGCTCCTTCGTGGTTTTCAAGCACTGGGAGTAGCTGCTCAGCCTTGTTGGCAGTGTCTACTTCAGTATGCTCCTGAGAGGTCACTTGAAGAGCAGAGAGCTCTTCTGTGTTTTGTCACTGTTTGTGTCCACACAGAAACACATGTACATGTTCAAAGAAAACTAGTCAGCTCCTGGATCTGTCCTGTGATGCACATCTTTGCACTGTCCAAGAGTCTTGGTGGAAAGGAATCTGCAGAAATGCAAAGAGGGGGAGGGAAGTCTTAAAAAAGGAACATCAGAGGAATGGTAATACAATAAAAGTTTTAAAACTTGAGCAAATACACAAGACCAAGCATTTTAGCATCTCTATCTTTGTAGGCAGGAATGGTTATTTTGTGGTCATGCCATTCGTCGCCCAAAGATGGAACTTCCTTTGAAGCTCTGTGCAAGGATAAAAGTATCAGCTCAGTCCTACCTCCCTGGGCTGCCTGTCTACTGTAATACAGCACTAATCTGGCAAAGAATCGGGTATGGGTACTGGACCTTTGAACAGAGGAAAATACATTGTTAAATTCATAGGAGCTGTGAATTAGCTCTTAAGAGCTGCATCAAGAAGCACAGCTGATAAGTGTGATATTTTGTGGCTTCTGTATGAATGCCATATTTGCCCCTGCGTGTAGTCATTCTAACACAAGTTAAATGCTTTGTTGTAGAAAAAGCTAAATATTTTGGAATGCTGAGTCTGAAACAGATGATATACTGCAGCAAAAGACTCCCATGGGATTTTTTTATGAGATGGATTTTATTTGTTAAATGAGTTTTCAGTAGTTCTTCAGTACATGCTATTGTATTGCTTGCAAGATGTCTTGCAGTGTCACTGGTCTGATCTGGACTGTGATGACTGAATAAATTGCATCATTTGCTAACTGTGGAAAGATGGCTTGATCTGTAAGACACATTTGTGTATAACTGCATTTTGGAATGTAATTGTAAATCATAAATTAAGGATGTTCGGTTACTGCCAAATACGAGCTGTATTCATAGCTCTTGGTGTTGCCTGCCCACAGGAGTTCCAAGAGTCAAAGAGGATCATAGAGGAAACTGAAGCTGCTTTTGTACTTTGTTTGGTAGTGGGAGGGGGGAGTAATGAAATAAGTTATGTAGTCTAAGACATCTTGAAGATGAAGACTTTTAAGTGGTCTTTGGGCTTCTACCAAGGAACATGCTGCTGGCATTTTGGTTTTGTGTACTAGAGGAAAGAAAACACTAGAAGTCCCTTGGCTTTCATCTGTAGAGAAATAACTGCACTTTGCTGCTATGTTCTGGCCGTATTGGTTTTTGACATGGTTGTGGTAATTTATAGTTTTATATCCTGTGGGTTTTCAGTGACTTAAATTACTAAGAAGAAATAGTTTGTCCTGTGATGGTTGGTGAGATGGTGTTATAGTTGGCAGGGGGACCTTCTCTAGGACTTGAGGATCAGACCTGTGGTCTATTGTGGCTTTGACAGTGTCAGCTGTCTCGGAGGAGGACTGGAGATGACTATAGTAGGTGGCTGTGGTGACGTAACCTGGTTGACTGTTCCTTGCTGACCTTTGCCTTAAGGACTACAGAGGTCTACAGCTCCTAATTAAAGAGCTTAAATCCAAGTCTAACCTGGAAAGTTTAATTATTTCATGTTAATCTGCTTTTGCTCATTGCTAATAAACTTCCATTTTGGGTCTGCTACAGTGAGGGGGTAGAAGGATCTTTATTCAGATCTCTGTTCTAATTGCAGCTATTCACAAACAGCAACTCGGAAGCAAGAAATCATTTTATGTAACTGAATAATTTCAAGCGTGCCATCGTGACACAGTTTTGTTTTGTTTTGGTTTGGTTTTTTTGTGTTAACTGAAGGCAGTAAAGATTCCCTAATAAATGAGTCACAATAGCATTATTGCTCTTATTTATATAACTTGAGCTCTTGTAGCCTAAGCTTGTTGGCCTTTACCTTCATGAGTGTTTTAATTGTTGATGGGGGTTTTTGTTTTATATCTACTTCACGATTACTCATTTTGTTTGTGTTTTAGAATCATAGAATCATTTAGGTTGGAAAAGACCGTTAAGATTAAGATTATTGAGTCTTGAACATATACAGCCAGTTGTATCTTCTCCCTTTACGGGTGGAAGTAAAGCTTTATTACAACTCGCTTCTCTTAATTTGACAAAGCAAGTATCAGTGAATGTGGGAATGTGGCCAGTTTAGCAAGTAAGTCTATGTAGAGCACTAAGAAGCATTATCCCCAGATTAACTGTACGTGGAAACCTCAGCTACACTCCCTAAAGAAGAGTTCCGATAACTGGAGAGAAATAGTTTTATTTGTGAATTGCACCCACATGGAAATAGCAAAATTTCCTGCTAATTTATGTGCTTTAATGATCTCTTTGTTAAATCACTTTGCAGAAGAGTCACATTAAGGAACAATTCCAACACACTGCTAATACTTGCAAACGTTTTTAGGATGTCTTTGTGATTTTTCCCATGGTCAAAGTGTGCTAATGTAGAAGATAAAAGGAGATTTATTCCCCTTTCTTACGGCATAGACTTAAAGGTTCTTCCTTTTATTACTGGTCAAGCTTGAAACTTTGCCTTCCTCAAACACTTTACCACGTTATACAGTGTGAAATCTGATGCAGTTCAACTGAATTTTAGGACTGTAATCTTTCCGAGACAGGATTACACAATGCCTAATTCAGTAAGGCTTTGATATAGAGTAGGAAATTGGACCTTTTATGCAATATAAATATCAAGTGCTGGCAATGTCTAGCTTGGTGTCCAAAAATGACTTCTCTGTTTGATTTTTTTTTTTTTTTTTGTTTGAATATGAAGGAACTCTGACAAAGACCTGGGAGCTGAGTGCTACACAAGGAGCATAGAGCATACAATGCAAGTATTGTGAAAGGTAGTGGCATCTGATGCATGGCATGATGAGACAGGGAGGATGCCTCTAATGAGTCAGAAGCAGGATTGCCATAATGGTCCATCATATAAAGAATGTCTTAACCCAACAGTAGCTCTGACACTCGTAACAGAGCAAGCAGCCCAATAAGCCATTAGCCCCATTTTGGGACGAGGCTGCAACTTTCCATCAAGCCTAAAGAACGATGTCTCTCTGGCTGCGAGCCAGCTGTTGTACTGGCTCTTCCCTCTTGCAGCTTCAAACTCAAAGTAACAGCCGTATCATGCCTGCTTATGCGTGGTGAGCAATGATCCAAATGCAGTATTTCTGCAAAGGCCTTGTGATCCAGGGCCTCTTCGCTGTGAACGTGGATGTGGCTTACAGCAATTAGCACATCGCCTGCCTTCAAGTCACCATTTCGTGTCTGTCCTGCAAGGTGAATTGGTGCTATGTTTGGATGTCCCAAGCTTTGTGCTGGGGTTAGAGAACGGTCCTTCATTTTGGCTTCCTAAAGCAAGTCTGTTCTTGAGAAACTGAAACCAGTGAAGGCTTAAAGGAATAATTTAATTAATCCAAAGTCGCTCAGTGGTTTTATATCTAAGAGAAAGAGTTTTTATTGCTATCTTTTGAGGAACTTGAAATGGAGATTAGAATTTCTGATTAGCCTAAAAGGGAACAAAAACTATGGTAGAGTCCTAGGCCTTGATAACATTTTTCTTATTTAAAAAAAGTACTTGAGGCTAATTTGGCACGCAAAATTCTTGGTCAAAGACAGGCTGTTACAAAATTTTGTAATAAATTAAATGGATGGTTTTGTTCATGTTTTGGTCTGGCCATGACAAATCCTAAACTCTTAACTGATGGTTTATGGGAATGTAGTCATATGTATATTATTGCTGTACACCCACATGGACAGGCAGTAGTCCAAGTGTGCAGATGAGATAACAGGAACATATAAATAAAGTGGTTGGCTAGTTGTCCTAACATTCTTGAGTAGATACTTGTTAAAATAGTGCCAGTCAAACTTATGAATAGATCTGGTGTATTGAAGATTACTCGCATTCATCTATGACGTGGTACAGGTCACTGTGTGGGCAATTTGTGTTTTTGTTTTGTGTTGAGTCAACAATTTGAAATGCAAACCGAGAGTTCAAGTAATCCCTGATAGTTGCAGGTTGCCTCCAAGCTATCCTGTTCCAAGCGAAGTGTGCTTGCAAGCCCATAGGGCCGTGCCACCTGATCTGAAGAGGTCTCTGAGTACAAGGAGGTCTCTGCATGCCTGTGGGAAAGGAACACTGTAGTTGTCCTGTCTCCCACCACTGCACTGGAACTGGTGTTTTCTGGCACTCTTACAAGATAAAAGGAACATTTGCTCCATTGTTCCTGTCTGTTTCATGTATGTGAGTAAGTGATGCCCTGTCCATCACACGTACCTATAGAAATACTGCTGGAAATGATGTTAAAGAAAAATTTACCTTAGGACAAATCCTGAGTCTCCACCTTGTTCTGCACAGGGCATCAGGGCAGCAAGAGAGACTGGATTGCACCTCTTTTTGAAAGCCTTGTGTTATGCTTGGTGGAAGGCACAATGAGAGCCAGGACTCTGAAATCAGTGGTGATGTACTTGCACAAGCTCAGACTTTCTGTTCCCCCCTTTTTTGGGGTGTGTGTTTTGTTGTTTTGGTTTTTTTTTGTTTGTTTTTTTTTTTTTTTTTTTTAAATCTTGGCTTGCTAGTGGAAGGGCTAGAATATGATTTAGAAGAAAAGGACCCTTCTCCCAGGTCAGTATGATGCTAATGCTGCGTCCTGAACTTGCCTTGCTGGTTACCTGTACTTGCACAGAACCTCTTGGGGACCTGACTGGGGCCTACTGTAGGATGTGAAAATTACCTGGTTTGGCTGTGTATTGAAAAAATGGCAACAACAAAACCTGACTGTTTTGTTTTCTTCCAGTTAGAGGGCAACTCTCCTTTTATTTCCGTAGCAGCTGGGGAGCAGCTGTTGTGCTGCTTTAAGTGATGAGTAACTTGCCAAAACAAGTTCAAATGGTGAGCACCTGGGGTAAGGAGAAGTGTTGCCTACAGAATAAGAAAAGCTGCCTTTGGACCAATTTTCCCATTTGGCCATCCAAGCAGATAGCATGTTGGCTGTAAAAGTCAGACAGACAGTGGCATGGCGCATGACTGTGAAGGTGGCTGCCAAAAACATTATTGCAAGTGCATGGGAAGGCTGTAGTAATCACAGCAAGGTGATAAGTGCTGGAGCAGGAATGACATCTGTCTGTAGATGAGAGTGTATAAAATGTCTCCTTTCTAAACTTTTATTTTGTTTGAGTTGAAGCAAAGTACATACTCGGAAAGCTTCATTGTCTGTTTTAAAACAGATTTTACTGGAAAGGAAAGCTTCATTGTCTGTTCTACTGGAAAGGCAGGCACTAAACATAACAGCTCTTGAAACCTTATTTTTGAGATACCATCATCCTCAAACCAGTGGGAAAGAGTATGGCTAAGCATACAGGAATGCTGTAACTGTAAACGGATTTATCTGGTCATAATGTTAAGCCTTTTCAAAGACAGTAGTGCTTTAAAATGTAATGTTTGATTATACTTTTAATCATGCTGCTATCTCACTTTTTCTTTTTCTGGAAGCCTGATGGTTTTTGTTTTCTTGCTTTGAATTTTATGGCCACGAACAGGCTTGTCATTGCCTAACAAATAATCACTTTTGGATTGTAAGCCTTCAGGGGCAAGGGTTGTCTGCCTGCTCCCTGCTGGAGAGCCCGCAGTGCAGAGGTTACAATTCCAGCTGGAGTATTTGGGTCAAATCAAAATATAAATTTAGCAATAGTAAATATTTAAATTGGAGACTGTATGGATCTGTTGGTGCTGGTGAATGGAAGCAAGTAACATAACTGAACCTTAATGAACCTTTTTGCAGAGCTACAAGCTTGCTTGTTAGAGCAGGAATGCTGCAGTCTCAGAAAAGTCTTTGGAACCTTTCTTTCTATTCTTAAGGCAATATTTTGAATGGGGTTTTGAGAAAATACAGCATAAAAAGGAAGGAGGTGATCTGAACTCATCAGCAGAACTCCAACAGCCTCCAAAATATGTGCTGCAGTGTAATTCCTTTTTATGCTTAAGTACTAAGATTGAAGTACACACCCTGAACGAAACAATTATGGGACTAGATGGAGTAAGTAAATAGCTTACCTCTTACAGAAAGCAGCTTAAGTTCAGAAGAGGAAAAAGAAATATAGTAAACTTAAATCCCTTTGAGGATAAATGCTTCAGCTGCAGGCATTTTTCCTGGCATGAAACCACTGGAGATTCAGCTATTGGAAGCTTGGCAGGAATGCGGTAACATTAATAAGTCATCCTTCATCTGTTGATCAGAGTTTTATGTGAGAAATCATTGTTGTTATCCATCTGGCAGGACATCTGAAGCACAGAAGATCTCTTTGCGTGATAAAGAGCAGGTAGGGTTGGGAGCAGGTTATTTGTTGCCCTGTGTCTACCCAGGGTGGGGGGAGACAGGATGGTGGGAGGGGTGTTGGAGGCTGCTTAGCACTTATCTGGAGTAGTTTGACATGGCTTTACAGTTAGTTCTCTGCTTGAGTGAGGAAGTCTTCCCTTCTCCCCGGGGAGAGAAGAAGCTGTGTGACATTTAAGTAGGAATGTAGTTTGACTATTGTCCCATAAAGAGTTGGAGAGACTGTGTATTTGAAAACTGAAGGTGCAGCCTATTTAATGAGCTGTAAACTTGACGCTTTTTTTTTTTTTCTAATCCAGGCAGATGTATGTTGGCATAGTGGGTAAAAGGAAAAGTGGACTTAATGTGTGCTTTTTCATATCCTCATTCTCAGCTGTACTTGATGTACCTTCCTAATGCCATGGAAAAGATCTTAGCAGAAATACAGGAACTCTGATGTGCGAGTAAAAAGCTGGTGTTCATATGTTGCTTCTTGTGTCGCTGGGTGCTTTTTGGTGGTTTTTTCTTGTGTTTGTGTGTGTGTGTTAATTTGCTTTTGTTGTTTTAATTTTTTAATTTGTGTGACTTTTCCTAGATCTCTCTTAGCTAATGGATGTAATGGAAGTGTCACTGCAGGTACTTGAAATACAGTAATTCATATGTGTGCAAATCTTATCTATGAAACTTCTGTTTAATATGTAACCCAGTGAGAGTCACTGTGTTTGCTGTTCTGTCTGAAGAGATGAACCAGCTCAGGTAGGGAACAATGGAGCCTGTTCTTTAGTTAAAGGAACTTCTTGTCTGCTCTTGGCTCTAGATCTCTGTGACGATGCAAGGTCACTGGAACACGTACATTAAAAATAAAAAGAAGGGAAGTATTCATTGAAAATAACTTAATTTAGTTACTCAGTAAATCCGCGTCCATTCTAATGGGAATACAGTTTAGAAATTAAGTAAACCTAGACTTTAGTACCAGGAGTTAGGGTGGAAGGGTCATTATGCCCTTAAGAGGGACTGTTAAAACGTACAACAATGTGAACTTCAGCAACACATTTCCTTTTCTTCGGTAGGCACTTCTTCCTATGCTTTAGGTATGTTTAGGGTGTGTAGGTAAGGTACTAATATATCCTGTAATAAGATTTGTATCTTTACAGTCTGTGGCTTAAAATCACCAAACTAGCAGCTCCATGCCAAGTTTAATTTCTTACCGCTTTTGAAGTTGCCCCAGTTCAAGTGAATCCAGAACAAGATGAGACAGAGACTGGCAGCGTGTGGCTGCGGATCAGAAAGGAGTATTTTTCAAAGAAATTGCATGAGTTGCTGAGTGCCATCTCTACCTGAGATCAAGCTATTTCATATAACAAACTTTGTAGCCATGTGGACTTATTTATGTAAAAGGAAATTTAAATAACATCTCAGGGTCTAAACCATTTTTAACAGTATTTCTAAACTAAAAAGAAAATATAATTTTGGTTTTTTTCTTTTTTATCTTCTAATCCTTTTACTTACATTTTAAAAATTATATCACTGGGGGTTTTTTTAGTGATAAAAAGCCTCTAGGGACTGGAGTTACCAGCTGTGCTTTTATTTTGGTGCAGCTTGCTTTTGCATCTTGATAAATTCCAAAAGTGATCTGGTCAGTAGAAGCACCAGATGTTTATTGTGTGTTCTGTACTTCTGATAGCAGTCATGAAAACACTGCAGAAACATCCCTAGATAAAAGATAGGGGAACAGCAGATTTTGAAATGGCAAAGGGATTAAACATTTAACATTTGAGTACAAGCAGCTATTAGAGTTTATTGGATGGTGTAACTTTTAATTGCATTGTACGTCCATGTCAGCACAGGTAAATCAACTACAGTAACTTTCAGTTGTGTCTGTACTTGAGTAAAAGCGCTTAATGTTAAACTGAGGGTCTTGCACGCACAAGTTAGGCTGTCTTTTCAAGATTACTGGCTTGGGTATGTTTTAGGAATTCTGTGAAATGAGATACAAAATGTCTGCTCACTGTTTTTGTGCTAGCCTGGCTAGATAAACCAGAAAATGCTGTTGGAAATCTGATTGATGAGCCTTAGCATCGCTACCACAATCACTGGTGATGTGCTGTGCTGCCTTGGATAAAAGGAGGGTGACCTGGTATTGCGTAAATAACAGCAGTTGTAATAGCACTGTAAGGTTTGGGGTGCGTGTGCCAGGGTACACTGAGGCATGTTCTTTGCCCTCATCTGCAAGTTCCTTGTTACTCTGCTGTAGGGTTTCTGTTCAGGCAGTTGTGCTATGCAAGATGCCTGTTCTTCCTGAGAGAAATGGCCAGTCAAAATGCCTGTGCGTTCATGGAGTGTTACTTACAGACATGAAAAGCATAAGTTCAGTATTTACCCCTGCTGGGGTCTAGCCTCATTAGTCATCTATCTTGGCTTCTCGCATGTTGCCTTGCTAGATGGTTTGTTTTATAACTGTAAAACCACATGTGGCTAACTCTTGAACTATAACACATATACCTAGAATACTGAGCTCTTTACCCGCTACAGAGACCCATGCAGAGGGATGCTCAAGGACCATTCTCCTCTCCACTTTTGTTTCCTTCTTCCATCTCTTCTCTCATGCCCTTTATGATCTCCAGTGCTATTAACCTGTGTGAAGTGAGGACAGAGCACAGTGTTGCTGAACATTCAGCTTAGGATCTCTCTGAGCTTTTCAAGGTCAAAAACTGACAAGTTGTGTTCTGAAAGGTATTGAGCGTCTGCACTGCACCCTGAAGCCTGGATATAAATGTGAACAAAAACAGAAGCTTGGAGTTTCGGTCAGAGCAGTCCTCTCTTAAGAGGATGGCTCAGGAGTACTGCAGTAGGCAAAATGGGATGTTGTTTATTTTCTGTGCTCTGTGGAGACAGAACTCACATGTGGCAAACAAAGAGTTAATTGTGTTATTAATCTTCAGGTACTTTGTGGAGCTAGTCAGAAATACAACATTGGGCTCCTGTCATGAAAGTCATCCTTAAACAGACCTCTCCGGTCATTTACAGCAAGGCAGGAATGAGGTATGATTCTAGAGTTTATTGTTAGGGAAATTATGGCTGCTAATATTGCTTTTAAAATATCACATTGATTACAAAACCATCTGTGTAGGAGTGGTGTATAGCACTAGACCTTCAAAGAGCTGGTAAACAAGGAAGATTCAGTGTAAACGCTTAAATAGCTGGATCCAGAAGTAGGTTAGAGTGTTATACAACCTGAAGAAGCCCAGCTTTGAAGGGCAGAATTTTTGAAAATTTAAATAAAGAAAAAATTTTTATAGATTTAATTTTTGTAAATGAGTACTAATTTGATAGTGGTTATATAAAGCAAGAATCTTATTTTTGTCTCCAGCTTACTGAAGCCTAATATTTCTCTATGCAGCCTGAAAGAAATAAGATTTTGATAATTTTTTTATTTACCGAATTATTGTCAGTAAGATCAATGTTGTTCATAAAGATGATGATTGCTTAGTTGGGGAATTGATTTACAGTCTATGTCAGCGATTTAAGGGAAAGTCCAAAATTATAGCTGTGAAATTTGCGCAGTGGGATGAGGGAGTTGGGGAGATGGGTTAATTGTGGGGGATTTTGGGTTTTTGGTTGTTTTTTTCCTCAAATGATGAGTGTATGAGTGGTGCTAATTAATCCTCCTTAATCATCTAAGTATGTTATCAAATAACAGCATCATATTTTTCCATATATATTTATATAATGAGATTTAGTTATAATGAAAAGCTATTGTGGAACTCTTGTTCCTTAGTTGGAATGTTTTCTCTATAGGAAATCTTCTTTCAGTTTTGTGTTCGTTCCTTTCTCCTTATTCATTGATCTTCCATTACGCCCACAGAGCACATCTTGTGGTACGCAATCTCTAAAATACTACCTTCAGTGTGATACGCAATTAATTTTAGAAAGTCAAATCATACAGATAAATATCCTATCCCATAGAAGTTTACTTAGCCCAAAATATCAAATAGGCCAAAACGATAACAGTTTGCTCAGTCAAACTGTAGCCAAACAAAACCAAACCCACCCAGGTCTTGCAGATTGATCTGTCAGATGTTTAAGGAAGAAATAGTGAGTGAGAAAATTCTTGTAATTCTAATTTGGTGGATAAAAATAACAGAAGTCATCTTCCATACAGGTTCATGTTAAATCTGTTTCTGATCTTCCTGAGACAAAAGCACTGATCAAGAAGTGTCTGATACCATAAGCCTCACTGTAGTCTTTGCATTCTGCTGTTAACGTTCTGCAAGACCTTCTGCTGCTGAAGAAGTAGCAAAACATTGCATATAGTAGAGAAACACATCTTTAAAAATACCTAAGTTGTATTTCATTGTGGAATGTTTCCTGGGCTTTTCAGGCAACAGGAGTATTCAGTGCACAAATCCATGCTTAGCTGAATTTGGGGGTTTCCTTTGCAGGATGCTTGAGAAGAGAAGCTGTACTCACAGTTGTACCTTAAACTGGTTTTGTTACTTGAGTTGGGTCAGGTAGAGCAGAGCACAATAATCTCCAGTGGAATAAAGCAGCAGAGAGTTAACTCCCCTTTTTCAAATGGGCTGCTGCTTCTCTACAGCTATCCAGAGGCAGTGCCTCAGCCAGCATACTAGGAGCTGCAAACCAGGCTAGGAATAGCTGTAATATTCCCAACTTACAGCAGCAGGGACAATTGGTGTTTTGGTTAAATCTCCTTCAGTTTGTTCTAAACTTCTTTTAATCTCAGAAACTGAATGCAGGTGATGAATGTGTTTGCTCAAAATGCATAAATTCATTCATCGGCTCTTTTCTGAATGTCTTTATGCATTTTACAGGGGCACTGGGGCTCCTTATACTTGGTTCTGTGGGGAAGGGGAAAAAAGGATGGTACCCTATTCTTGATCTTTGCAGATTGTCTGTGGAAGAATGGATATTTGCAGCATTCTGTCTAGGAGGAATCTCATAATCCATTCTTATCACATTAAGGTCTAATTGCCTGCCTTAATAGGATATTGCAGAAGTAGAAAAACAAAGAAAGTAGAAATGGTTGGTGGAAAGAAAGCGTAAAATATACAGTGGATATAAATTTAAACCTATGCTCACTTGATCAAAAGCAAGCTAGCAAAGCCCTTTAGTTATGGGAAAACTTTTCTTCTCCTTAATTTCCTGTGGGAAGGGAGAAAACAATTTCGTTCATTGTTGCACTTTTTCTTTTCAACTAGAAATGGGGTGGGTTTTTTTTTAGGAAATTCTTGACCAGTTGTGGTGACAAGGCTAACTCAAGAATCTTTTTGTTTCCTGAAACAAAGTGGGCTTGTTCAGAGTCTTGGGAACCTGAAAGTAAAATGAGAGGTTCATGTGCTACAATTCCGTTTTTATTTGTTTGTTTTAACTTTGAATTTGCTTTAACTTTAAATATGCATTTGAAACAGGAGAGCCAGTGAATTTCAGGGGCAGACAGATGAAGTTTTTATCAGTAAGTACAGGAAGAAGTAGGATGTAAATAAACATTAGTGACATACCAGTCCATTGCTTCCTTTTCCTCTAACTTCTGTATTTAAGCCTGAACAGTTTCTTAGGAAATAACCCCAATATGTCCACTTTGTATTTCAGCATTTATAGTCTGAAATATGCCAGAGAAATTCACCAGATTAATCGCACTCTGAGCTGCTTCTATTACAGCTTTTGTTTAAGACTAATGAAAGGATTATTTGCTAAAATTAAAGGTCTTCCCTATTTTGTGTAGCAATGCAGCCCTAAATATCGTACTGTAATAAGCTTGAATTAAAATCTGTGCTTATTGAAACTGAACTAAAATACACTATTATAAAAAGGAGACTGTGTCCTGAAATTCCGTATTAGGAATTAAAAATGATTTGTCTTCAAAAAAAAGTTTCTAGTTTGGGTCTACATCTTAGTGTGTCAAAACCCCATCATCTCCTGAGCCTCAAGGCCCATTAGGTGCCTTGAGAGGCCTGACAAGGGCTGAAAGAAATGCACGTTTTCGTGATGAGAAATCAGAGATTTTGGCTTTTCAGCTGCGCAGTACTTTGTTCTTCAGTTTGAGCTACCTGCTTACGGACTTTTTTTTGGCATCAGGGTTGTGAATAGACTCTGGTCTTGAGGGGAGACCACCTATGGCAGGGTGGTCTCCCCAGTCTGGCACCGCACTGCAATCTGGCACACTTAAAAGGAGATGAAAATTAGTGGTGAAAATAGTATCTAGTCACTCCAAGCAATATTCTGGACAGTGGGCTTTGAAAGCAGGTTTTGAAAGCTTCAAATAGTTCAAATTTAACCTTGGAATAAAGAAAACCCAAAAACATTGCAATACTGTAGAGGCATGTTGTTCTGCGTACCTCTTAATAGCTTGACTTCGAAGCATCTGCAAAAATAAAAGTTAACTTCTATGGTTATTAGTCTAGTAAAATCGAACACCAATGCATGTAGTGATGGATTTAAGGGAGAAAATATCACATTTATTTGCAGCTTGTCAGTCAGAACGTGTCTGGAAGCATTTAAATACTTAGGCATATGAGGACAGAAACCTGTTTTCATCTCCTGGAATTGATTTTTGCTAGCAAGAAAAAGGTCTGCCTCTCTTTCATGAGACACAGTGTTAGACAATAATGCCACAGAGGTTTTTTTTGTGTTTTATAACTGCTAATCTCTGCCAAAACAGCAGCTCTTCTGTGAGTATCAGTAACTTGAAAGAAAAGACATGTTCAGAGCATTGAATGTGGTACTTCTTGGTGTAAAGCTCCTGTTATACCACGCTGCCTACAGCCTCACAAAGAGGATTACATGGGCTCTGTTATGTCTCCTAACCTTTCTTGAAATCATCTTGTGTGCGTGCAAGACAGAGGTCTCATAGAGGTGATTTTTAGCTTTGGCTGTTTTTACTGTTCTAAGTCTCAAGCTGGAACCACGTTGTAAGCTCTCATTTCTTTTCTGTTATTTCAGTTGCTTAGAGCAGCCATGTCTGCAGCACTTGGGTTTCGGTGCTTTATCCATATGTTCTCATGGCAGAAGCACAAAAGTCACCTTCATTCTGTGAAAGGAATTCTGCATGTTGTGCCCCAAACCGCAATGAAGTAACTTCCCACGTAATTAGCTAGTGCAAAGTTGAGGGAAAGGCTAGCCCCAGAGGAAAAAGCAGCAGCAGCTACCCATCTTTGTTAGAGCAGTCATCTCGTTCCTCCTTCCCATCCTGCTTGCTGCCTCCTCCCTGCACATTGCAGAGCTCTATGTGCAGAGGCACAGCTGTAGTAAGCGTGCACTGGTCCTCGCTGTTTGGCTCTGTGCTCTCCTGTTGAACTATCACACTAGCAACCTAGTGGAGGAAAAGTTCTTGTGGGTGAGACCACAGGGAAAACAGCCCAGACATCTGTGAGAGCATCCCTTCCAAATGGCTTTCAAGAAAAAACAAAAAAAATCCACGCAGGAAAAAACCCAACCAAACACCAACCAACCAACTCTGTGGTTGTTTTGTGGTTCTCCTGTCCTGGGCAGGTGGCAGTTGTGATTTAGAAGTAAGGAGGGTCCTTTTATATCTCTCTGTTCACAGTAGTACAAATGACTAATGCTATTCTTTTGCACAGTGCTGTTATTTAAATGCCAAAAGTAGCAGTTCTGGGGCAAGCAGTCAGGCTGTGACTCAGTCTAGGTAAGCACCGGGAGATATTAAAGAATTATGGGATCTTGTTGCTAACTTCAAGTTAAGCACTGTGAGGGTTTGATAGCTGTAGGGTGTGTTACTGGTCCGTGTCCTTCAGCGCTTCCTATAGCAACTACAGCCCTGGAAAGGTGCGTGGGGAAGGGCTCAGGAACCACGCTGCTGGGGAGGAGGCTCTTGTGGAGCTGGGGAGCTGTAAGACCCTGACAACTTGTGTTTCTGATGATGGAGGAGTATTTGACATTCATTTGTCCACTGGAAAATTGAGAGAGCTGGAAGCTTCTTCTGCCCTTTCCCTGAGTAACTGAGCCTTAACTTTTACATTTTGGCAACTGTGCAAAGAGCACCGAGATGAGTGCTGTAGTGAGATAAAACCCTCTCCTCTCTTGCTTCACCAAATCCCAGGCTAAGTATACAAAACTGGTAAAAGCTCCTAGGAGGAGAGTGTGGGAGGCCAAGGGCTGGATCTCTCCCTCCCTGTGGTGGAGGAGACACTTTAATTGTGAGCTCCATGCCAGACTCTGTTACGGTGACCACTGGCCTTCCCCACAGACTGAGATCCTGGGGGCTGCTTGTGCTGTGCGCGGAAGGAGAGGGGCTAATGAGTGCCTTTGACCACATAGGCAGCAGCTGATACTTGAGTTCTGCATATAGAAATGTCTGTTACCTTCTTCAGAGAAACGTGGCCTAGAAATAATCAAATGATCATGTTGTGTATTCATGGCCTGTGACACTGTTCTTTAGGGTTTGTAAGGTGCAGGTCTATATGAGTTGGTATACAACAAGTAAAAAGTAATAAATCTGATGCATCTGTACGCTGCCTGCTTTGATCTTGTGCTCTGCTGAGCCCTTCTTCTCTCCAAAGGGAGCCAGACTCTGTGTCTTTTTCCCCATCCCGTGTGTGCACGCAAGCTGCATATTTTACTTTAGAAATGGCAAATTTCAGTCACAAGTTCAGTATCTAAAATGATGATTTTACCACATCCTGCTTGCACAGGAAGCGTATTTTTTTAAAAGCTGATAAATTGAGCTCTCTAGATTTTGTCAAAACAAAAAGCAAAGCGAGCTATTGAAAGCTGCAAAGAGGTTTGGATTCTCATGTGATCAGTTTGCCACTTGTCTCACAGTGCATATTTTTAATTTTAAGTGAAAGCCTTGCATCCTGCTCCTGTGCTACCTGGACTAACCAGTTTCCTATAATCACCAAGCTGTGATGATAATCTGAAAAAATATTTTCTCCATTATGTTAAGAAAGAGTTGTGGGTTTTTTTCTTGGTTAGCTGAGTTGTATTTTTCCGAGGAAGGATTATTTATTTGTTAGTTGGGGGAAAAAATTATACAGTACAATTTGGCCCAATAAATAGGTGATAACTGTTTCTCACTGTACAACATCCAAACACATTTAAAAAGAATTGTGCCAAATATTCACATAGTAACTGCAAGACTTTCACTTGTGCAGTGGTACTTAAGGGAAAGGAGCCAATCAATCTGGCAAGCAATGTGGATGCTCAATAGCAAGGAGTGGGAGACACTGACTGCTGTTAGATGAAATGAGAGACCTTGCTCATAATGTAACAAGATACCTAAAATGTGCTGTGCGAGACATGAGCAAGGTGCAAAACATTTAACAAATGCTATTTTCTTTAAATGCAGGGTATTACAAAATAATGTTAGCGCTGGATTTCATGCGTTCAGACCGAAGCAGTTAGTTTTACAGAATCGGATTTTGTGCAGTGTAATCAATTGTTGCTCTCCATGTTATTAATACATATCAGCTACTGCACTTTACCTTTCAGATATTTCAGTTGTACAGAGCAGGCCTTAGTGCTTGTACTGTCAAGTGGCAAAGATACGTAAATATGATCTGGCCTGAAGTGAGAACACTTCTGTTTTGATGCTAAAGTAATGCATCATTTCAGTACGTATTCTTTGAGAAAACTGTGGTGGACAAGGTGTGACAGGCAACAAAACATAATAAAAGTTGGAACCTTCTGAGGATCTGTATGTCATGGTGTGATTGTTATTAAATGGTAAAATAACCTGCTCACCAGTCAACAATACTGATTTTGTCTTTGTTCTCTTGTAGGAATGTTTACCCTTGCAGAAGTTGCATCGCTTAATGACATCCAGCCAACTTACCGTATCTTGAAACCATGGTGGGATGTATTTATGGATTATCTAGCTGTTGTTATGTTAATGGTTGCCATTTTTGCTGGGACCATGCAGCTGACCAAAGACCAGGTGGTCTGCTTGCCAGTTTTGCAGTCTACTGTAAATTCAAAGGCACAACCCAGCACATCAGGGAAGGCTGACTTTACCACTGTTGAAACAACCACTGGTCAAGGAGAAGAAGCATCAATGAGAACGGTTTCCTTTGGAAGTGCCCCTACTGTAACACCTGACATACCTCTGAGCAGAGCTACCTCTTCTCAGTATCAACCCACTGAATCAGGCCAGGAGCTGAAGAAGGAGCAGAAAGATTCTTCAGGCCGTAAAACAAATTTGGATTTTCAGCAATACGTGTTCATTAACCAGATGTGCTATCATTTGGCCCTTCCTTGGTATTCAAAGTATTTTCCCTATCTTGTTCTCATTCATACTATCATTTTAATAGTCAGTAGCAATTTTTGGTTCAAGTATCCCAAGACTTGCTCAAAAATAGAGCATTTTGTGTCTATATTAGGGAAGTGCTTTGAGTCCCCTTGGACTACAAAAGCATTGTCTGAAACGGCATGTGAGGACTCCGAGGAGAATAAACAGAGGTTAACCGGTGCCCAGTCCCTGCCCAAGTATGTTTCCACTAGCAGTGATGAAGGAAGCCCAAGTGCCAGCACTCCCATGATAACAAAGTCTGGCTTCAAATTTTCAGCTGACAAGCCGATGATTGAGGTTCCCAGTGTCACTATTTTAGATAAGAAAGATGGCGAACAAGCCAAAGCACTGTTTGAGAAAGTCCGTAAGTTCCGGGCTCACGTGGAGGACAGTGATCTGATTTACAAGCTCTATGTTGGCCAGACTATCATCAAGACTGTTAAGTTCATATTTATTCTATGCTATACTGCAAACTTTGTCAACACCATCAGTTTTGAACACATCTGCAACCCGAAAGTGGAACACCTGATTGGCTACACACAGTTTGAATGTACACACAACATGGCTTACATGTTGAAGAAGCTGCTTATCAGCTATATTTCCCTTATTTGTGTCTATGGTTTTATCTGCCTCTACACGCTTTTCTGGCTGTTCCGAATACCTTTAAAAGAATATTCCTTTGAAAAGGTCAGAGAAGAGAGTAGCTTCAGTGATATCCCTGATGTCAAAAATGATTTTGCATTTCTCTTGCATATGGTAGATCAGTATGACCAGCTGTATTCTAAGCGATTTGGTGTCTTTTTGTCGGAGGTAAGTGAGAACAAACTACGGGAAATTAGTTTAAACCATGAATGGACTTTTGAAAAGCTGCGGCAACATGTTTCCCGAAATGCCCAGGACAAGCAAGAGCTGCATCTTTTCATGCTGTCGGGGGTCCCTGATGCAGTGTTTGATCTGACAGATCTGGAGGTGTTGAAACTGGAGCTGATTCCTGAAGCAAAAATCCCAGCAAAAATTTCCCAGATGACAAATCTTCAGGAGCTTCATCTGTGCCACTGCCCTGCGAAGGTCGAGCAGACTGCCTTCAGCTTCCTCCGGGACCACTTGAGATGCCTTCATGTGAAATTCACAGATGTTGCAGAAATTCCTGCATGGGTGTATTTGCTCAAAACCCTCCGTGAATTGTACTTGATAGGCAATTTGAACTCTGAAAACAATAAAATGATAGGGCTTGACTCTCTCAGAGAGTTGAGACATCTTAAGATTCTCCATGTAAAGAGCAATTTGACCAAAATCCCCCCCAATATCACAGATGTGGCACCACATCTGACAAAACTAGTCATTCATAATGACGGCACTAAGCTTGTGGTACTCAATAGCCTTAAGAAAATGACTAATGTTGCAGAGTTGGAACTGCAGAACTGTGAACTGGAGAGAATTCCCCACGCCATCTTCAGCCTCTCTAACTTACAGGAACTGGATTTAAAGTCAAATAGCATACGCACAATTGAAGAAATCATCAGTTTCCAGCACTTAAAAAGATTGACTTGTTTAAAGCTGTGGCACAATAAAATAGTCAGCATTCCCTCATCCATTACCCACATAAAGAATTTGGAGTCTCTTTATCTCTCCAATAACAAACTCGAATCCTTACCAGCCGCAGTGTTCAGTTTACAGAAACTTAGGTGTTTAGATGTAAGCTACAACTCAATAGCGTTGATTCCAGGGGAAATAGGTTTGCTTCCAAATCTGCAGCATTTTTACATCACGGGAAACAAAGTCAACATTTTGCCAAAACAGTTGTTTCAGTGTGTTAAATTGAGGACTTTGTGTCTGGGACAAAACTGTATTACCTCAATCCCAGATAAAGTTAGTCAACTGTTGCAGCTGACTCATCTGGAACTGAAGGGAAACTGCTTGGACCGTCTGCCAGCCACGCTGGGGCAGTGTCAGCTTCTCAGGAAAAACGGGCTCTTGGTGGAAGATCACCTCTTTGATGCTTTGCCCCCGGAAGTTAAAGAGATGTTGAACCAAGACACAAGCATTCCCTTTGCTAACGGGATTTAGGCTGAGGTGAAATGCTCCGGTAGCTGACTTCCAAACAGCAGATGCTAAAAAGTATGGCAACCGTGAGACCGTGCATTTTAGAAAGCAGAATTCCTTGGAAGGCAGGACTACTAGCAGGATTAGAAGAGGTGTAACCGAATGTTCAATGTTTGCAGTGTTTTAAAAGATTATTTCCAAAATTTTTGAGAGGATAAAGAACCTTAATAATCTCAATTCTTTTTTCCTTAAATTGTTTGTAACTTGGATGCTGCCGCTTTTGAATGTTTACAAATTTGCTTGCCTGCTTAAAGTAAATGATTAAATTGATGACCTTTTCTTACTATGCAAGTTATTCTTTAAGGTCTGGATTTACTTTAGTGCATTATGGGGGGAAAAAGCAAGGTTAGATGTTGTATATGGTATGGTTCTAACAGCACTTGAAACACATGTTGATGTGTTAGTGTTTAGCCATCCTCAGCAAATGAAACCAGTTTGGCTGTGATTTGAACTGCACCAGAACCACAATTTTCCCGCATTAAGGTATGTGGTTTGCATCGGGCCAAGTGTGTTTGCCTTCATTCTTCATCCTCAAGGCCCCATGGTTTTGGGTGAGACTTTTTCTGTGGCTTAGTGTGCTACTCCTTCACACCGGCAAAGACTGGTCACATTCCCTCAGCTAGTCTCTCCCCTAGTGTCCTCTGTCCCATGCAGCAGTGGGTTGTAAAAGGGAGAATACTGCCACTTGGCTTTCAAGTTGGGGATATCGGAACTGTTTCGCAAGGTGACTTTGAAAGCCATTAAACACCAAGTGACTTTACCGCTCATGTTTTGTTCCTCTTTCGAGTTTTCATCTGGGAAACTCAAGGCATTTTATGAGTTGGTCATTGTTTTGTTTCGCAGCCCTTGCTTAGGGACTCTGGTGTCTGTTCCATTTTCTAGGCTAATGACACAGACATAAGAGTCACAATTTACCCAAATGTGATTTAGCTTTATCCCCTATTGTGGTGTGTCTTCCACACCTGGACTTTAACCACAGGACCACCCTTCTCCTCTGCCCCAGCCCAAATAATTTGATGCTTTTGAACACTTATGCACTGTTAGAAAGCCCTAACTGTGTGCTAGATAAGTCATCAAATAAAGAAAAAAGCAGACAGCGATGAGCGTGGGATATTTTTTTTTTTGGTTGGTTTTTTTTGGTCGTGTTTTTTTAACTGAATTTGCATTGCTAGAACCATAAAAAGTATAATCCATTAAATCTGCAAAATCATCAGTTGTAAATCTTGGCCATTTACATTCCATGTGTGCAGAAAAGAAGTACTATGCTGGGAGATGATTACATGATTACTCATGGTTTAAACACAATTCCCTATTGTAGTGTGGTCAGGACTGAACTAGTCTGTAGTTCAAGGGGCTGTTCTTCTCACACAGAAATCCTCATGCAGAGTGATTTCTACTGTAACTTCACCAGAGCTGCCCTGACTTACACCACTATTAATGAGGGGATAGTTTAGGCCTAGGGGCATTGAGCAGTCAGGAGCATTTCAAATACTGCTCTTATGAATCTTGCACATTTTATTGTTAATCATTTACTGTTAGTAATGCTGGGAGGACTGTTCTCAGCTGTAGGTAGCAGTCTCTGAATACATACCTGTACCGTGTGTTTATGTATATCAGAAGACGAGTTCATGAACAGTAGTTTTCCCACTTCTTTTGGGGATACAGTCTTGTTTTCTACTTGCCAGCAGGTAGTAAACTTGGGATGTTGACAGTTCTGCAACACCAAGTCACAGGTTTGGCAGAATACTTGCAGTTTCTGATCTGTCCTCCACTGGGAAATTTAGTGCTAATCCTCAGAATTTTTTTTAAGTAGAAGTTAAGGCTGCAGTGGATATATTTTTATTTTTATTTTTTTTTTTAAGAAACTTTCATGTGTTTATTTTTTGCACATAGATCACTTTAAAATTGCTGGACTATTGACTCTTTAGAAAAACTGTGGAATATACTATTGGTGTATGCTTTGTATTTGCTGTTGAGTCTCATTTCAGCTTCCAAGAAATTCTGTGTAGGAGGGAGAAAGAGTTCAAGGATGACAAAGTAATTAAAATATTTAGAAAAAATAGTTCTATTTTTCATCTTTTTTTTCTTATTTTAATAGCAAAGTCGCACAGAATGCGGCTGTGGATTGATCCAGCTTTTAAAAGCTTTTTTTGGTGTTTCCGATTCTCCTACTGTCCCTACGGATGTTCAAAAAATAAATCCATGTCTACTTCATATGAGTATGGTATACATAATTTAGACCACTGTTTTGACTAGTTATTAGCCAATTGTGCTTCTTTAGACAACTTCCTCCAAAATGTTAATTTCTGGCTTGTGATGCTTGCTTAGCATAAACTCCATTCTTGTTTTTAGGAGAGCTTTCTCAGAGTGGGGAGGAACTACCCATCATCCCCATGTCACCTCCCCCTAAGTCCTTCCTTCTCTTTGTGACTGTTTATAATGTTCCTATTTCCTGTGTGTCAACTGACACAGTCTTGCTTTAAAGTCCTGGAAGTTCATCTCTTTTCCATGTAAGGCATGTGGAGTATATTTTGCATTTCTATTTGATTTAATAAATAAGATGTTTATATCTTCCTCTAATCTATTTTTTTTAATGGGGGGAAAGTGTGTTTGCATAAGAAAATCTCTGTTTTCAAGTATTTTATGCTGAACTTGTTCTGATGCCTGTAATAAGGAAGAGGTATAAGTTGCTGCTCCTGGTAAATCCTGTAGATATGGTTCCTAACTAGAATACAGTATTTCAGGATAGGTTTGTTGTGTTTGGTTTTTTTTTTTTTTCATTTACATAATCTAAATGACCTGCCACTGTTCCTGTTTGGCTAAGGGAGTTTTGCAGAATACATGTAGGGCCCTGGAAGAAAAATTGTGTTCATTCAAATGAGAGAAAGTACGAAATTGTCCATTCTGTTTACTCCTGCCACTGTAACACATTTCTGTGAAGATCCTTTAATTTTCCAATAAATTGTCCTTTTGGAAGATGCTTCCTGTGATGCAAACAGAGCTATGGCTGTCCTGAGCAGGCATCAGGCCTCTCGGTGTAAGGGAGGATGGTAACACTCATGAAAGGCTCTCTGTAGCTAAATAAATGGCTTTGCACTCCTGGGCTGCTCTCCCTGGTAGCAAGTGGGGAAGCCCAGACACTGTAAGTCATGTCTGGTTATGGGGAATTCACTTTGTAGACTGTATTTTTAGTAAAAATCTTACAGAAATAGCTGCTCTGTATATTGTGTTTCCATGAATGTGCACAAAAATTAGTGGGGTATGATTATGTGAAGGCAATGGGCTAGACTCTTAATCCTTTACTTAAAATCAAGTCAAACAAATGAGGTGTTCCATCATCATACTGATGTCTTGCAAGAACAGATTTTGGCTTTCAGACTTCTCAGTTGTCAAGACCGGGAGCTGTGCAGGAACCTGACACTCCAGAGTGTAACTCTTCTGCAGCTTGTTGTGGACGTGAAAGATGAGGCTTCTGTCAGGTCTGGGGGATGTGAACGCATAAGGGTGCTAAAGATGGGAACAAAAGCCTCAAATTTGCTGAGGCATCCCATTGTTGATGGCGGAGCCATCGGGCACAGTGGCAGTGGGCTGAGGGTAGTTTATCTGGGTGGGTGTCGCCCAGTGTGATGAGATTGTTGTCTGTGCCACAAGTGACCTTGAAGATAACACGCAGCATGGCACTGCTTTTCAGTCTGAAGCAAGGAGGGAGGCTAAACCCCTGACTTGAGACCTACTTTTGGTTTTGGCACAATCTTCTCCTTGCCTGGGGAGAAGGGCATTAAAAAGATTAAAATTTCCTGTCTATAAGCTGGGGATCCTTTAATGAAGGTAAAATGCATGAGTGATTGTGAAAAACACAAATCCTGTAGAAATGAGGTTATGTAGAAAGATTCAAGAGGCATGAGCAGTTTTGTCATTAGCTGCATGGCTGAGCCCTGTCAACGTGTTTCTAATATGCGATCCCAGAACAATTTGATCTAGCAAACTATCATAGGCAGGACTAGAAGATACCTCAAGATGTCTTTAAGCCTGCCACCCTGCCTCACACAGAAATAAGGTTCCCTAACTCGTTTCTGCCAGATGTTTGGTAAGATGTAGGAATGGGTTACATGGTGATGGAGATTCCAGCCACCCTAGGCAAGCTGTTTCCTTAATCATCTCTTCCCTGTTGAAGAAATACAGCTAGAACCTTAGCCAGACAGCAACTGCTGATGCTCCATTTAGGCCAAACCAAATGCTTAGAAATGTATTAATGTATTTGCTTGCAGAAGTACCGACTGAGATGGACTTCTGTGTGAGCTCATTGTGTCCCAAGCAGCTTGGGAGGACTGAAGTTTGGGATTCCTTTGAAAAAGAGCTGTGAGGGACTGCTAGCATCAGTTTGGTTACAGACGTAGTGCAAAAAGTTGCATTTTCCAGTGAGGGCCAAGGCCATTTGCAACCATGGTGCAATGCATTTATGGCTGGTATGCCTCATCTTAGGCTGGTGGTTGACGGCCTTACCCTTGCAGAGCCTGGGTGGTCTCTTTGTTTGGAATGACATTTTGTGAAGGCATTCAAAGAAAATGTTTCTCAAGCAAGTTTGCTGTAGGGCAAGGTGATCTTTAAGATTACCAGGATTGAAAGAATTGAGACAAATTCTGTAGTGTTTGTAACCTTGGCATTAACCCCTTGCCTCCCACTGTGAACTGATAAAATTGCTGCATGAACTACTGATTAGCTTACAGGATTCTCTGAATGATTGGCAATTTTAGCACTGCAGAAGAGTTGCCAGCGCAGGCTGTCCACTTGTGCTTGTACAGTGTGTTCAGCACTTAAACCAAAGGCATCAAACATTGATGTTGCAAAACCCTGCGGGCTTATGCTGTGACCAATTTCCCAGGACAGCAAATCATTCCCGATGCTCCTAAAGGGAGGGAAAGCTGTGTTACTGAGTACAGTTGTTTCTGTAGCAAGATTAGGCTTTAGAATTAAGCTCAAACAGATTTTTCCAAGCTGATTACAAACATGCACCCATTCCATGATAAAAGTCATGAGAGATGTCATTTCTGGCAGAGAGATGCTGAAAATAGTTCCTGTAACTCGGCCAGGCATGGGTGCAGAAGTGGCAGCTCTTTAACGCTGCGCATCAACACAATACAACTCAAGTGAGGATCTTTAAAACCACATGCACTGGAGTTTGGCCAGGCTGCGTCTCCCTCCCCTCCCTGAAGAGAACAGCCCCTAAGCCTTTTTGCAATTACTACAGCCAGGACTTTTGTTCCGTCTTGCCTCCAACAGCACGTTGCCCCTTGATGCTGGAGGTAACATAGGGTTATTGGTTTAATAATGACTGTTTGGGAAGAATGCCATCTTCTAAATTAACACCACAGTCGCTTGCAGGAAGTCTTCTAGCACAGAGCAGGTCTGTTCCCATAAAATGAACATGTTGTGCCCATAAACAACAAAATCTTGAATTGGGGTTGGGTTGCATAGACCATTAGGAATAAATGCATGAGCACGTTGCTGTTCTGCTAACCAGTTCTGGGTAGTTTTGCTGCTTAAGGTGCTTGTAAAAGTAGATTTCAAGACCTTTTCACTAACACCATCCTGCAGCGTTGATGGCCTGGGAAGGCTGGCTTGTCCCAGAGGGTGCTGCTGGAGCTGCCTGGGCAGAGCTGGGGTGGGAGAAGGCCTGAGTGCCTTGGCCACTGCCAGCACCCTGTGGAGGCTCCCCTCTGCTGGGGTGGCTGGATTTGTCTCTCTCCTCCTGAGGCGTCATGTATGGAAGATGCAGCACGAGATTGTGTCCTTAGCTACAAAATAAAGGGAACGCTGTTAAATGCGACCTATTGCCAAGCAACGAGTCTGAAAGATGGGGATTGTGGTAATTGGAGGAAATGCAGAATAATGGCGGGGGAAAAGGAAAGGAATAAGTAGACCGGAGAGGAGGTAGAGCCCCCATGCCCAGTTTGAAATTTCAGAAGTTTTAGAAAGACGGTGTAAAATCTGGAGTGTGACTTACAGCTGCTCCTGCCTAGAGCCAAGCTCAAACCCTTGGGTCACCCTAGGACTCTTTGTCTCCCCCCCCCTCCCCCCCTTCCATTTACTTCTGTCCCCCCTGTCTCTCTCACAGGGCCATGGGTGCCTGCGTGGCTGCTGCTTATGTGCCCTCCTTCCCCTCCTGCTCCTCTGCAAGTGTCTGCGATAAGCTCGTCACTGCAGAGCTGTTATGCTTATCCTGGCACAGCCATACCCAGGGCTGTCCCCTGCCCTGGCTGCGTGCTCGGCAGCACTCGGCAGGGAAAGCCCAGGCCCTATCGAGGGCCAGAGTCTAATCTTGGGCCTGCAGCTTCACCTCCTGAAGGGATTCTCCCCCTGGCTGGCAGGCGATACCCGAGTTGGGCAGAGCCCTGCCAGCACAGGGAGGTTGAAGCTCCCTCTCGGCTCCCGGCCTCCTGCTCCTAGGCTGCTGTGTGGAATTGCTGCAGAGCTGGTGTCACTGGGGCTGGTGGGGGTCCTGTGGGGTCCTGTCCCACCTCCAGCTCTCACACAGCCCAGCAGAACCATGCTCTTCCTGCAGTGCTCTGAGGAAAGGCTTTCCATAACATCTTTAAGTTGCGATTTCTATAGGCATCCCCACTGCTCCTGCTCTTCTGTGTCCCTACAGACACCCCTATCTTTGTTGAAAATGGGGCTGCAAGTTTCTTAGCCTGTCTGTAAAGGATGCAGAGAGCACCTGATGACTGTCACAGCCTCCTCTGCAGTGAGCACTTCTTCATCACCCCTTCAATTTTTTTTCTCTGCCCTAGATTAAACCCCTTCCTTCAGCCTTTTTGCATATGTTGTATGGGTGTGTTTGTTTTGTAAATCCTGTTGCTCTCTCCTCAGACCTCTCAGTTCATTGAGTTTGGCAAGACTAGTGGTGTCTGTAACGGGATGTGGGACCTGGGCTCCCAGCATAGAGCCACTGACCCCTGGGGACATGCAGCCACAAGGAGACTCCTTAGGAGCAATGTCTTCACACTGTATGCCCGGGTTGCCCAACCTGCTTAACCCTGAGCGGGCAGCTCTGCAGAAGGCCTGGCCACATGGACTTCCCTGCATCCTCCACAGGAAGGGAACTCGGATGCAGTTTTGCAAGGTGATTTTGGTCTGATGGCTGAGCAGGGGAGACTGGCAGGGTGTTACACAGCCTCAGAGTGTCTCTGCGCAGGGGCAGGTGACTCTGGTGCTCTTGTTTGCTGTTTGGCTTCTCCGAGGTCCATGGGATACATCTGAAGGTGGTGGTTGGTCTTCAAGCCCTCCAGGCTCTTATGTATCATGAGAGTTTTCTGTGGATTTTTTCCCATGCTGTAGCTGCAAGGATGTCCTATGGATGTAAAATGCCAGAGACTCCAGGTACATACCCAGGTCTGTAGGGTTGTCATGCACAACAGAGCTGGAAACCAGATGCCTCTCAGGACCTCAAGTATTAACCTATTAAAGCTGGGAAACATGCTTAACGAAAGGCAAAGGCCGGCTGGACTGTAAATTGATCCATGTCAGTATCAATGTTTATGTATATTTGAGACCTAAGAAAATGCCAGCATGATCTGACCCAAGAGAATCAGATACATTTCCAGGCTGTCTTTGTACTAAAATCTAGTTAAGTAAATTGGCTTTAAAACTGAGTGTGTTAAATGGGTGTGAGGCAGCACTGTCCCTGCAAGCCAGCACTTGTGTGGACAAATAATTCACACACTTGTGAGGAACTTGCCCAAGTGACACCTTCAAAGCTATTTTTGCTTATGTTGATGGCTGAGTCTCTGTGTCCCTCTCACCACAAATTTCAGCCTGCACACAGAGCATGGGTGTTTTCCCCATGTGCTGGTGGTCTGAAACCACAGTGATGCAGTGCCATCGCTGCTAGACAGAGGTGAGCTCCAGGAGTCCACACAGGCATTGCGTAAGGAGCCTTAGTGCATCCTCTCTCAGGGACCACTCTTCTTTCAGGTTAGGACCAGTAAAGCTGACAGGCTGCAGTTTGGAACTAGAACTGTACAGAAGAGGCCTTAATTAAATCATTTTTCTGAATTAATTAAAAGACTGCAAAATGATCATTTAGACAGCAGTGCTGCATCATGGTTTGAAACCTGCCTTTTTCCTCCCCACCAGGCGGTCAAGCTAAGCTTGGCCACCTCTTCCCTAGCAGAGCAGGTATGGTCCCAGCTGGGGTGTCTCTGCAGGAGTTACCCCCATAGAAGAGGTGCACCCGCAGTGAAAGGTAAGTGCCTCTTCAGATGAAGGCATTCCAGGCTACCACCCCATGTATATGAGGTCCTTCTGCCTGTGGGCCTTTGTTTATCTTTGTGCTGGTGTTGATCAGCCTTAGCAATGTGTTTAACTCTGAATATATTTGTTTAATTAAATGCTTTTAACATTCATTACGGGGCTGCTAATTGCTGACTCCTCCTGAGGAGCTCGGCAGCAGACTGCGTGGGGTGTGAAACACTAGTGAACAGACTGGGTGGGACCACTCAGTGGGTCCCAAAATGAGCGTTTTAGCCTTACAATCTGCTGCTCTCTCCTCACTAGACTGAGAAAGGGCTGGCTTGGAGGAGACCTGGGAGATCCAGCATTGCTGCAGTTTTGTTGGGCTGCAACCAGTGCTTCTGAAAGCCTGAAGGGCTGCTGCTATTATTAGCAAAATGTTGGCAGTGTGATTAGCTCTGGGCAAGACTCAAAGAAACTTAAAGGATGAACAGAGACACGCAGACTGCACTTAGGCACTGCCTACTATAAAACTGCGGTAGCCCTATGTGGTGTGGAAAAAGGTGTGTAGACACTGGTTCTCCACTTGCTATCCTGCTGGCCACTGCACTTCCAGTGGTTAGCAGCTAACGGGCCTCAGTGCGAGCTGCTGCTCCTTGGTGTATGAGTGGAGCTGGCCCGGATGGCCCAGAGGGATTCCCCATGATGGGATGTGCAGAGGGGCTGGGCAGGTTTACGAGGACTTGGGGTGAAAACGCCCTGAGCCCCAAGGCCATGGGCTGTGAGCAGCCCCACTGCCTGCCGGGCTGGCTCTGTTCCTGTTAGTAGCTGTGGATTACGCATTTTGGGAAAGAAAAACAACCCTAAACACTCGGATAAGCACAAAAGTATTTTGGTGTGGTGCTGTTTTGGAGGTTTGCAGCTGTGAAACTCCTTGCTACAGGACATTGGGGGTGCTATGAGTTTTCATAGTCTCAAGAGGATGTGTCGTGGTTTGGGCCGTTAATTTTAGAGAGTTCAGTTAGTTAGAAGAGGCTTAGCTGAAAAGTAAAATTACTGAAAAGAAAATTGATTCTGTTTTACCTCAGACCAGGACAGGATGCAAAGGAAGTTCACGGGAGAGAACTCCAGGGAGGATTAGTGAATACATGGAAACCACCTCTGCCATGGCACAGCCCTGGCTTTTGCCCTGATTTTCCTATTATCTGTAACACCTCCTTTGGCTGCTGTCAGAACAGGAGGCTCCCCGACATGCCCTGATAGAGATCAAACAGCGGCAGTGTGCTGTGCAAGCCTCCTTCCTCCCCTCTGGATGCACCACAGCTTCAGCATCGCTCATGCCCTGGTGCATGTCAGCGTGGCTGCTCGCCATGGGCATGGCTTTGATTCCTCCACCATGGCAGCTTTATTACAGGCTCCTTAGGATAACTTTCTGTGATAGAAAACCCAGTTTCTCTGTCCTTCTCTGCCTTGCTTTTGTCCATCCTCCACAGCACATACCCCTTTTGGTTTTTCCAGACCAGGCTGTGGTGGTGTCTGGGCACAGAGGCACCGTCTGCTTGAAGGGAAGAGGCATTACTCCTTGGTGTAAGCTGCAGCCTTTGATTGATAGGTACTTCCTTGATTGTGTCACACAAACAGGCCCAGACCTCGACATGTGCCCCAGCTGCTTGCCTTTGTCCTTCTCGGGGGGTCCTTACTGGCAGCAGCCCCTCTCCTTGCTGCCCTGTGCAAGATGTCCCGTTGTTTGCTAGTTCCTGAGCAGTCTGAGCTTGTACAGCCTTCAGAGGCTGTCCACAGTGTGGGCTCCTGTACAGGAGACAAGGCTTCAGACACTGCTGGCAGAGGATATTTGAGTCCCACACATGTTCACACAGAGGAATCAGAGACTGCCAGATATTCCCTGTCCTCCCCAGTTTGTGCCAAAGACAGGGATATGCCCCTGCTGTGACACCCAGAGGAGAGGAAGGGATGACCGGTTGGTGCTTGGCTTTTGCTGATTTGGTGTCTCTCCAGGCCACAAAAGGCCCCAGATGGGGGTCCTCCACCTCGCCTGCATGCCGGGAGTTGCTGGGGGTCTGTGCTGCATTTCGGGGCAGAGCAACCCGTGGTTTTTGGAGCTCTTTGGAGCTGTTTTAAATGCATATGTGTTTCCAGCCTAAGCGGACCAGGGTGGCTCTCGCTCTCTCCTGAAGCAGATGCCATGTTTGGAGACACAGCTCTTGGTTCCTTTTATCAGTTCTCACACAGTGAGAACACTTTTAGTAGTGGCTAAATGGCTGTCAAAGGCTGGGCTGGCGGAAATCTCCTCTCTCTAACATTGCAGCGTTGAAGTCAGGCCCAGCTTGTGAGATTAATGTGATGATTATGAGGAGTTTGGAACTGGTCCCAACACATCACAAAAAGCAAAGAAATCCTGCAGTTCAGCGTGATGACTGTTTGCAGGGCTGTTCTGCCACTCCACTGCTCAGCATCTGAAACTCTGTCATATACAGGGCAGGGTTAAATGAGCTCCAGTGAATACATCCTCCAAAAAACCTGGGATGGTTCTCAGAGCTTGATCACTTGCTGGGATAGAGGTGAACTCTTTCTGCCCTGCCTCCTCTTAATGGACTTTTTTTTCTGTTCCCAAAACATTTATTCTCAATTCCTTTGGCTTCACATCCAAAACAATTCTAAGCTTGTTTTTTCTAGATGCCTCTTTTGAGAATTGCACACTTGAGCCATTGTGCAGGGCAGCTCCAATTACAACCTGCTTAAAGTTTGACAACAATCTCTGCAGTCTTCATTTTCTCTTCCCTGCGGCTTGGGTTTTGTTTGGTTTTTGAGTTGGGTTTTTTTGCTGGCAGATTTTTTTTTTGTCACAGTCAGGCTGACAGTGGCCTACAACATCATTTTTAGATTAAAGGACATAGGGCATTTGGAGTGGTCTTTTATGTGTTTCTGAATCCAAATCGTTTCCCTGTAAGAAACTACAGGCTGTCCTGGAGCTGCTGAAATGAATCACTTGGGTGAACGCTTTTTCTTCTTTTTTGCTGCCAATTTGAAACAGTAAAAACTCTGGCTAAATTCTTCCTCCCTAATAAAATCTGATGCAAAACTTCCACTTGTTTGGAAGAATCATTCTACTGCAGCACCCTATCAGTATGTGGGGACTTTTTTTTTTTTTTCCAGTTTTCTTCCTGAAAGGGTTTTACTGTACTTTTATGCTAACTTTATCAGAAAAAGGCACCCTCTAAAATTCTGGGCTGAGACCTTAGCCGTTTTGGAGATGCTGCCATCCTTCATTAACTAACTTGCTCAGTGCTGTAAGGGTTGCACAATCCAGCCCTCAGCTTCTGTAAGAATATCCTTTTACAAGCTCTGAGATCAGGAGAAGCACCTGTGATATTTTTACTTTGGTGCAGTCCCCTTTAGCAATGAAGGACTGTGTGTCTGGGATGTTTACTGGGCAAACACCACAGCTTTAAACTCCTGCAAGTGAAACTGCCTTTATTGATTTTCACTGTCCGAGGCATGCCAAGAGCAAATACAGATACCGTATAGAACGTGGATCTTCAGATGCCATTTGGGGATAAATGTTTACAAGGACACGAGTAACACACAAAGAAACGTGCTTGTGGCTGAAAAATTTCCAAGCTTTACGTTGTCCCTGTCTTTGCTGAGCTGGTTCAGCCAGGGAAATAGCAGCAAGCGCCTGGCTGGTCAGCCCTGCGCTGGTGCCCAGACCCAGAAGCAGGCAGGGAGCAGGCGTAAAGCCGAGAGAGCAGGTCGCTCCTTGTATCTGCTCTCCATGTTCTGCTGAAGCCTCAGGAGGAGAGCCAGACAGTGCTATTCGTTCTGGTGGCGTTGAGAAGCAGGCACTAGCCTGCTGGGAAGAGATCCAAGACCATCAATTCATTTTCATTTCCCATGCAGTAGTTAGATGGTGAGAGTATCAATTTAATCCAAGAGCTAGAATTGACAAACCATATCCACGGTTGCTGATACATAGCTTTGCTTTTCTTGTGACTTAAAGCATCTGGGCTTTAAATGGACAGCTTGGGTATCATCTTTGAGGAGAGAAATGGTGAAGGTCCATGCAGAGACAGTTGCTCTGGCACAGCCCTTGCTAGACTGGATGAATCCTGGGCAGGTGAGACACTACCTTGACTGTTGTGGTCAGTTTACAAGTTTTTTTTAATTTGCTGAAGGAATCAGGCCTGACAGGGCTGCAGGACTTCATAAACAACTTTCATTTTCTTTTTCCCTATCCTTAGTCAGATGCCTGGGTGAACATAATCTGAGGAGACGTGAAGCTCTGATTCAAAACCCCACATCTTACAGCTGATGTCCTAAGTGACCCTGTCCCATGTTTAACAGCAGTCTGGTTTCTGTGTTTTAAATAAACACATGGGGATCTCTGACCTTTCCACTTGACGTACGCTTGAGGTATATGCCAAGGGAGGGTATGATCACAGCGCCGGGTGATGTTCCAGTGCTGCCTTTAACTTGGCTGGTTGGACTAGCAGCAGCACAGATGTCAGCAAGGGTTGTTGAGACTCTGCTTCAAGTGTCTGTAAAAATACCTTCCCTAATGTTGCTGGCACAGCCCTGACTGTGCGCACACAGGGACCCCACCTTCACTTGCTAGCAGGTGGCTCTGATTCCCCACGCTTCTGGTGCCAAGAAATTTTGCAATTTTTTTGTGTAACTTGGATGGAAAGTGGTATTTTGGGTTTTTTTTTCTGTGATTGCTGCTTTCACTCTCCTTCCTCTGGTATATATCTTGGAGAGTTTATACATCTTAATGAAATTATGCAAAGGGAAGGCGTTGCCCAGAGGAAAGGAGGAAGTGGAAAAAAATTATATAAGCTTCCAGAAATAACATGGAAACCATTTTATTTTTCTGTAGTACTGAAAGCCTGTTCTAGAGGAGTAAATTAATAGTGTTTGCAGTCATACACAGAAAAGATAATATAAGGGTATGAGTGTCTGCTAGGAACGCCCTGCCTGAGCAGGACCCCCACCTGTACAAGAACTGCCACCAGAGAGTTTTACTGGCGTAGCCAGGGGTTTTCCAGGGGACAGGGACTGGGATGGCTCCTTGCAAATGCCATCTGATGAATCACACTTTTCTGAAGCAGTTGTGGAGCAATCTTTGGCTCTGCATCTGAATTCCACTGAACAAGCACAACACAGGAAAAATTCCTTATACTTAATATGAGGAGAAAGCTAGAGGCAGTCTAGCCCGCGTCAGTTCCTGGGGCAGCTGTCTCACATGAGGTCTCTGAACCACACGGAGCTTGAGCTGGCCGTTGTACGTGGGTGTGAGCTGGGCAACGACAGCGCCTGGGGCCAGTTTCAGGCTTTATCCATTTCCAAACCCCAGTATTTTCCATGCAGGAATGCGGCAGGAGACAAAGGCAGACTGATTTCTTCATGGAGCCCTAATCCTGGTGCTCGGAAGCTGGCCCTGGGTATCTGGGCCTAATGTTATGCTAGACTTACGTGTTTGCATTTGATTTTTGCGTATCATGGAAAAATACATAAGTACTCATCCCTCACACTGGTAGCTCTCTGCTAGCTTGCTTGTAGTTGTTGGAGACATAACTGGGAAAGGAGAGAGAGCAAGAAAGGCGTACCTCAGCCACAGGAAAGATTTGGGTTGGAGTCCAGAACAAATCCGGTTCACCACTGCCCATGGCTGGAGGTGACTGGGCCGGGTGGTAAATATCGGCAGGAAGGAGAAATGTATGTATTTCTTTTTTGTTTGAATCCTGATTTGACCTTTCTGTCCTGGAATGCCTTAGAAGGGAGAAACACAAATCTTCACTGCTCCCTCCCATTGCTCCCTAAGATACTTCTGGGCTTTGTGCGGGGGGAATCTCACAGTTAGATGAGGTTATCTGCACTTAAAGTGCTGCTGGATTGGGAGCACAAATGATGAGGCTGGTGGGAACGGTGTGCCCAGGTGATACATGACCCTGCAGCATAGTGTTGAGTGAAATCCATGTTTCACTGGGATTTTTGAGAGGCAGCCAGTGCTGGTTTCAAAGTGCTCTCAAGTATCGTTGAGGAAATCTTGACAGAGACTGCGCTCCCCACACTGATAAATGTGCTCAGGCAGTGGAGAGCATCTCTACATTCATGCCAGGACTTGAGACCCAGAGTAACAAGTGCAAACAAAGAGAAGGAGGAGCAGGAAGAAGCAAAGGCTGATACTGAGCGGATGCTCTCTGTCCTTTCTGGGATGAGCTGCTTTGGGCTCAGCAGAAGCAGCTGTCTCCTGGCGAGGCAGAGCCATGCTGGGGAGTGGAGGAGGAAGAGTTACCAGGGCAGAAGTAATTTTTCAGACCTCGGAGTGAAGCTTCCCAGGGCAGAGCTGGGGGGATGAGAGATGTCCCTCGGTACAGAGTCACTCGTCTCCCTGCCATGCTGGGAGCTGCTGCCCTGGCTGCTGACACGTGTGGGAGGCTGGCAGTGGGTGGCACAGCACCCACCTTTTGCAGTGAGTAAACCTACCCCATCTCCAGACCAAGGCTCCAAGGAGGGTTAAGAGCACAATTATTGAGTTAACAGAGTGTGTAATCATCAGATGTTTCACATTAACCACAACGTTTGGATGTGAGGGGCTCCTCAGTGCAAAGCACAACAAATAGAAAGCAGAGAAAAGCATTATTTTCAGCATTAAATTTCCAGATTGTACTAAACACACACTACAGGCACAAACCTGATCTAGAAACATGTGTAGCATATGCAGGTTTTATGAGCCTTGAATCGTAAAATATTTGCTGAAGTTTCTGTCATCCTTGAAATGCAAGGGAAGTAGCATGTATGCAGTGTGAGAAAGAGGATGTAGCCATTTTCTTCTCTTATACGTTTTAAAGGATTCTGCATATGTTCCTTGTTTTCACAAAACTATGCCGCAATTCCCCTACAAAATGTCAGCAACCTGGAAATAAACTGTTACATGAAAGTTTGTGTGCCGTGGTGTGCACACTGTATCATAAATCTAGCAAAATCAGATGACAATTTTCCCTTCTTGCGCTATAGGAAAACACCTTCTGCAGACCAGCTCCTTTGGTGATACTCAGCAACATAAGACAATTTAAGGAAAAAATTGCTGAGAAATCTCATGGCAAGATGTATCAGGCCACGTGGAAATTGTTCCTGGAATGAGCTACTTTGGAAATACAGGAAAAAAAAAAGTCTGAAATGTTATGTCAACCCGTATGTTGACATTATGGTGATTTTATCACAAATCTTGTAACAGCTAGTGTTTGCTGTACACCTCTGCAGTCTGACTCTAGACAGCACAGAAACCTGAGCTTTAAATAACCATAAAAACAATAAATTCAAAGTGAGAAAAACTGTTGCTCAGAATCACACTGAAAAATTCAAGAATAAAGCCCAAGAGCAAGGGCTCAGAAAGTGGTATGCAAGTGCAAATATATACATCTCAACCTTTTTTTTTTCTTACTCTTTTTGTACTTGTTCTTAAACTTCATGTGAGTTCATGGCAGTTTTGAGGATGGAGGCACAGGAGCATGGGCAGCCTCCTACCTCTGTAAACATTTCCCGTAGGAAGCCCACCATTCTAAACTCTTCTAAGCCTCCTGCAGCATGGAAGAAAAGGAGACATGCCCTCTTCTACTCATTTCCTTACAAAGGCAGTAACAAATATGCTACCGTGTCCTGCAAACTACACAGAGAGAGAAGGGCAGATATCAGAATGGACACAGCAGCATGCTGTGGGTTCTCTTCTGCTCCTGTAGCAGGGATGAGTTTTCTGTTTCTGAAGAGCCCCCCCCTCCGTGGGAAATTGCGTGGAGTAGGTCCCTTCCCAGCTGGGACTCTCCTCTTCAGGCTTCTCTTTTTCTTTCTATAGCAAGACCACAGATTACTGTGTACAAACCATAGTCACAAGGTAGACTAGAGACCAAGATCTTTGGCCTTAAAAGTCCTCAGCCACATGAACTGTATGAAAAAAATCACGCAGTTATTTATTTTTTCCCTAGAAGATGACATGCTTTTTCACATCTCTCTGTTTGACATTCTTGTCTTCAGAGTAACACTATCCTAGTTAGTGGTGACTTTTATTTTAAAGGAGCATGTACATAAACATGCCTTTATACTCTGTGATAAGCTGTCTGACTGCTGCTGTGTGCTGCAAGTGTTATTTATCTTCATGTTTTTTACCTCAGAACCTCACAGTTTCTCATACATGCTGCTTCTATCAAAAAAGTGTTTCAAATGTACATGCACTGGCCAAACTTTCTAAGAAAACAGTATGAATAAACTCTTGCTGTGAATGGCACATTGCTGTTTCAGCTACTCTGTATATGTGAGAGAGGGCATGGGCATAAAATCTACTTAAATGCAAAGTTTCTTGTGAGGGAACTGGGTTTGTGCCCTTTCTGGTACATATGTACCTATACATGAGCGGTTGAAAAAATATTGGCAATTAATATGTGTGTTTGTGTTAGTTATATGCCTTGGTTGGTTGGTTTTTTGTTGTTGTTTTTTTTTTTTTTTGAAGGGCAGGGGAGGTTAGCAAGGGGGTATGGCACAGACATCTCTAACGTGGGAGCAAATGGGCATGCAAGAGGCAACTGAAAGAAGTGCTCGCAGACATCAGTGGGCTGACTGACAGTGAAAGGGCAATGAGCAATGACAAGTCCAGTTCTGTCTTTGCTTAGGGCACTTACGCAGCTCTGACTTGCCCAGTGTGGAGGCTACAGGGCAAACAGCCCAGCCAGAGTCCTACGCACCTCCAGCGGCACTTTTACGGAACCATGAAATTGTCAGAGTTGGAAGGGACCTCTAGAGACCATCTAGTCCAACTCCCCTGCTAAAGCAGGATTGCCTAGAGCACATTACTCAGGACTGCATTCAGGTGGGTCTTGAAGATCTCCAGAGAAGGGGACTCCGCAACCTCCCTGGGCAGCCTGTTCCAGTGCTCTGTCACCCTCACCGTATAGAAGTTTTTCCTCATATTTGAGTGGAACTTCCTATGTTCCAGCTTGTGCTCATTGCCCCTCGTCCTGTCACTGGGAACCACTGAAAAGAGTCCTGCTCCATCCTCCTTCAACCCACCCTTTAGATACTTAAAAGCATTAATAAGGTCTCCCCTCAGCCTTCTCTTCTCCAGGCTAAAGAGTGCCAGCTGTCTCAGCCTTTCCTCATAAGGGAGATGCTCTAATCCCCTAATCTTCTTTGTTGTCCTACGCTGGACTCACTCCAGTAGTTCCCTGTCTCTCTTGAATTGGGGAGCCCAGAACTGGATGCAGTATTTCAGTTGTGGCCTCGCCAGTGCAGAGCAGAGGGGGAGAATGACCTCCCTTGGCCTGCTGGCCATACTCTTCCCTACGCAGCCCGATTCCATTGGCCCTCTTGGTGACAAGGGCACATTGCTGGCTCATGGATAGCTTACTATATACCAGGATCCCCAGATCCTTCTTCTCAGAAGTGCTTTCCAGCAGGTCCATCCCTAATCTATATTGGTGTCTGGCATTCTTCCTCCCCAGGTGCAGGACCCTACAAGATTAGATAATAACTAGAGCTGGCCTCCAAGGAGTGTAAAGTAAAACTAAGTTGTACATCTAAAAAGCATAAGCATAATTGCTCGTAAGTATTTGCATGCAAGAAGAGTAAGGCACTTCACTGATAATTTGCCAATTACTAATAAGTTGCTCTGTAAGGATTCTTTTTCCTCTAGGGATGTGTGATAATGAAGCTGATATTCTCTCTCTCTATTCCCAAACAACCAGCAGTTGGAAGTCATGCCAAAACCAAACCAAAGCCTGAAATGTATTCTGCTACCCTCATTTCTGTGTTTAACCATGACCCAAAAGTTATAGCAATTATTCTTTCTGTTGAGTTCCCACTGCTGCTTGTGGGATGCTGATGGGGCTCCAGTGTAGCCATAGCAGCATGTGAGCTCTATCAGGTCTGTGCTATGGCACATTAGAAAGCTTCTAGTCTTACCAGTAAAGTGGCTATATGAAGTTTGTTAAGTGTGGTTGACTTCTAAGTCGGGTTTTTTTCCTGTAGGAAAGGATAACATGATTAGTATATTTCTGCATTAGGATGTTTCCACTCTCTTCTGCTGAATTTTAGGGTGGTTTTTATGCTTGTGTTGTATGATATATACATACAGAGGCCATAATATTTCAGCTTTGGAAATACCATATTATGGCTCTGACATGCTGTGATGACATACATAAGAGCCCAATGAAATCAGTGTAGCTCTGTATGGTTACCATGGTTCTTCTGCAAGGCTCAGCTGGAAGGATCTGCTTCTATGTTAATATCTAAGAAGAAACAAAGGAAATTAAATTTCATGTTCTAGAAAGAATCAATGCAATTTTCATGTTCCTGCCCCACTCTCCATCATCCTAAAATGCAAAGAAAGCCATCTCTTGAAAATGTCAGGTGTCAGTGGAGATGTATGTTAAAAATGAATATATATATATATTCCACTGCCGTGAGTCTGTTTTAACAGATTTATGTCAATCACACCAGCTCTAAACAGAGTTATGAGACAGAGAGCTTTCATCAATGGCCAAAAGAGCCCCCTTATTGTTGATGAGATTTAGATAAACTCCACTGCAATGAAATACAGAAGATTTGCTAGTATTAGGCCTCCACAGTTGCTAGTAACTGGTTGCTAACCACTGCTAGCAGCAATTGATAGTAATTTTACAGAATTTCTTCAGGTTTTAGACAATGCTTTAAATGAAAGGGTAGAAGAAAACACAGCACTTGGAAAGAGAAAGAAAGGGTGTGGGTAGTTACAGTACCGAAATACTGACGCATTGTATTTCACAATAACCGTTGCTGCTGTGCGTGCTTGGAGAAATCACTGATTGTTCTCTTATCCCTGTATGCTCTGAAGAATTTACAAAAAAACCTGAGAACACAAACCCAAGGAAGCAGCAGAACATGAATTCAAAAGCAAAATGGGATTACAAAGGGAGATTCTACACTGAACCGAAGCATTCATGTTTTGGATCATTGAGAATGAAACTAGAATACTGGTCTGTTCCCCTTCTCTTCTTATGTCTCCGTTTTGCTTTGCTTAGCTTAGATTTTTCCCTTTTTGGAGTCCTGCAGGGAGGAAAGAAGGAGCCTTTGTTTTAAAAAGCCTGAAACCAACAGTGGCCCATTGATCATAATTAAGTCTAAAATAATACGCCTTTGCTGACCTGTCTGTATTGAATCCAAAAAATTGTATGTTATACCTGCTGTAGCCTTTGTCTGCCCCCAGATCCAGTTTCTTCTCCCTGAGCTTCTGGTTCTGGGACAGCAACTTTAAAAGCCCAAAGATATCTGTGTGTTTGCACGGCTGCATGTGAAAGCATCTCCTCTTCTGTCTAGTGCCTGAAGTGCTTGTTGGTATGAGAACAAATTTTTCATAATCAGGTGTTCTCTTTGTCACGCACCCTGTTTTTTTTTTTGACTGGCTGCTGTCCCCATAACAACCACCTCTGTTGTCAATAACTTCCTCAGATGGTGAAACGACACACAGAATAGCAGTAATTCTCATAGTAACACTGGGGGTTGCATAGAAATTATAAATAACCTTGCCATGATGGGCCTGGGCCCAATTCAGAGCTTCCTGAAGTCTATATGAATCTCTCTGCTGATGTCAACAATCACTGGTTTCTTCAAGGCCTGCTTCTAACCTTTTGAAGTCAGATTTTTAATATGACAAAATACAGAGGCTTAACGCTGTGACTCTTGGTAGTCTAGTATGCTCTGAGTAAATATGCTGATGGATTAGTCACAGAACATATGTGCTTTAGGAAAATAGTGGAGAGATTAACAAAAAAGATGCCTTTTTTGGCATCAAGTCCTGATTATCCTACAAATGAGGAGCATTAGCTGCCTTGGTCCTGCTTCTGCCCATTCTCAGTGTGGGCCTTTATAGAGAGCCACACCACGTGTGCAGGCAGCATGCACAGCTCGATCCTGGTTCTAAGGTTGTGTGCTTAGGGAAACCTCCCTTCACCAATCTCCTCCCAGACTGCTCATTCGACTCATCAGATAGTCTGGCTTAGAGTTCATGAGCAGATCACATGCACAGACACAGAACAGAGAACACACTCACATGGAAAATAGAATCTAAAAAGAAGATAGGACAGACAGAGGCAATCAGTCACAGGGCTCAGCCACAATAACGTACTGACCAGCAGCCTGCTTACATGCAAACTGTCCTTTTTACTCCCCCTTTCCAGTCCACCTCTATCTTTTTGTTCTTCCCTGATCTACCCTTGTTCCTCCCTTTCTTGACTTCCGCCTTTACCCCAAACATCTCATAATAATCCTGTATCATCTTAACGGTCTCCTGTTCAATCCCAGAATTTCATTCTCAGACACCTTGTCATAGATCCTGTTCTCCTTTATGCAACAGTCCCCTTAGGTAGGCATAGCCTACCAGAGAGTTTCATTTGTTGACTCCCTCAGTAGGTTTTGCACCAGGGAAACAGCTAAATCTTTCACCTTTGATAGTCTTAGGAGTAGCTGATTCAGATGTTTTGCACCAGGGCAACAGCTAAATCATTCACCTTTGATAGTCTTAGGGGCAGCTGATTCAGATGAATCAGGTTTTCTGGATGTTTGTGTTTATTTTGAATAACCATTAGCCAGATATTCTTACAGCGACCACAAATCTATCTATTCTGCATGATTTCCTCCCTTCAGAGCTGCTTATTCAATAGCATTTTCACTAGCTGTCTCATTTGGCCCAGCCAGATGCATTGGAAAGGGGTAAGAATCCACCTAGTGCATTCCTCAGCAATTCATCCTGCAGCATGCACTGAATTCCTCAAGCAGAGATGATACTTTACAATTTTGACTGCTGCATGTTTCAGACCACCTGGGAAAATCAGTTTATTCCCACCACATATGTATTGAATTGTTACCTAGGATAGCCTTTGGATTCTCTGCACTTATGTGCTGTTTTTTAATTCCTCACGTTTTATTTTGCAGACAGCAAAATGCGTGGAGCTGTGCCCATGTATTTTCTTGCATGGGAAAAATCTTCAAATATTTTTTTTTTTTTTTGAGAAGAGACGACATCTGTGCCAGGTTGTGGTGAAGTGGTGGCAGGCCCGAGGCAGGCTTGCCGAGGCAGCCGGCCCATGGCACTCGTGATGATGAGTTCCTTCTATCAGCAGCCCCTCTGACTGTACAGCCCACATGCTGGTCTGCTCCCATCTGCGGGGCAGCGTGATGCTGCTGCTTGCTCCCGTTCACAAGCATGAGGCTACAGATCAGGTTGAGCAGTGCTGCACCCAGCAGCGCAAAAAAGGCTGCAGAAAAGAAGCTGCTGTGGTGCAAACATGAGACATACAGCCCTGACTGTATAGGAAAACGCCTATTGTGTAAATTTCATGCTCAATGCAAGAAACTTGTCTGGTCTGCACAAGGGTGCATGTGTAAAGGGGCAGGAGCACATACAATCCTGTATGCAGACTATTTGGACCTTGAAATCACCACTCTGCCCAAGCATCGTATATTTTTGGCTTAGAAGTCAGTGGTGAAGCCTAAGGAAAGCTTCCCTCTTGCGGGGGAGAATAACTGTTTGCTCTGCATGTATTTCTCCTGCGATGCTGCGGAGAGAAGGGAGCTGAGAGCTACCAGAGGCAGGAAAAGCTTTCCATCAGGGAAACCTGTCGGCTGCAGTCCTCTTCCCTCCGCTGCAGCCAAAGTCTGTGGTTCAAGTACGTTCGCATCTGCTGCCATCCAGAGCTCGGGGAGGGAAACTGTCTGCTCTGCCAGACTTAGGTTTTAGTTTGATTCAAAACTTGAATTCTGGACCTGGGTGAGTCAAACCTTCCTTTCCTGCAATGGGGCTTTTATTACTTTTCAGATGGGAAGAAACTGGAAGTTTTTGATGCCATCCTGTCAGCTATCCAAGACCTAAAGACGCCCTGTATCCCCGAGAAAAAAACAACCCCAGGACAGTGGCTTTGCCTGCCCTTACAGCCTGAAGGTTCACCCACAGCTGGTCCTCAGAGACATATTCCCAGGTTTTCTGTACCAGATCTGCTCATCACCATCTTCCTCCCTCTCCTTCCTCCCTCCCTCCCTTCCTCCCTCCCTCGATGATGTGCCTGGGGCAAACTCTGTTTCTTCCTCACATCTTTGGCAGCGTGGAGAAGCACAGTGGTATATTACAACTAACTTCAAATGGAAATCTGTATTTACTGTTAGCCTGTTTCACTGTTTCAATGCAGCCTGTAACAGATGCTGAAATACTTTATCTTGGGATTGACAGATAAACTGGTGCGTTAATACGTTAGGTTCCTACAAGGGGGCATTACAGGGGTGGCATTGCTTAAATAGGCGGGATTTTTTTGCAAAACCATTTGGTTTGCACAACAGAGCAGCAGCAGTAGGCAAGGCCCTGGGACAGGGACCCTCGAGCCTGGGGGTCTGGAGATGCAGGGAAACCACCTAGGGCTTGCTCCCACCAGGCACTGCCTGACTTCCAGCTCTGCATAAGGGCAGATTTTGGTACTGAGGCACGGAGGGGAGTGTTTTCTGCAGCGGGCACTTCACCGGGGCCCAAGGGGGGGTGTGTGGGAGGGTAAAGGCGTGGATGTTTCGCCACTGCTAATCCTGGAGCAGCTGCAAGCATGACAGGGCCGGCTGCCAGGACACAAAATGGCGCCTGCCAGGGCCCAACATGGCTGCGGCGCAGCCTCCCTCGTGACCCAGCCGATCCGGGCACCCTGCGCCCGCGCTGTGCGCGGCGGCGCCGCCGGTCCCGGGCCCCTTCTCCTTGCAGGTCGGCCTGCTCACGTGACGCGGCGCCCGGGCCAATCGCCGCCCGCCGTGCCCCCGCTGCCGCGCGTAACCCCCGCCTCCCCTCGTTGTGGTGGAAGGCGCCATTGAGGGAAGTCGGAGCTGCCGCCGGTTTGTCGCGGCCGTCAGTCGTCCGGGGGAGCAGGGCCCGCCGCCGCCATGGACTACGGGGAAGGTGAGGGTGCACCCCCAGAGCAAGGGTAGGGCCCGGCCGCCGCCACCGCTGCCGCCGCGGGGCCCGGCCGCGTCTCAAAATGGCAGCGGGCGCTTTGTTCCGCGCAGGACGGAGCCCTCTCCCTCATCCACCTCCTTGCCGCCCCTCCCGGGTCGGGGGAGCTGCGGCGGC